>JASDQU010739426.1:274987-290937 GCA_032191745.1 Picea mariana | reverse complement strand
ATGATGGAGAGTGCTATTACAGAAAAATGATTTTGGTGTGATGAATACTCTATGTGAGATAGTTAGATGTAATGGATTTAACATAGGGTTTTTTTTTCGATACAAACAATTGTTGCACCTTATATAATTGCTATACATTGCATGGCACATTGAACAAATTTAACATTCAAAATATCTTGGCAAGAAAGGATTGGTTAACAAAGTAGAAACTCTCGTGAATGTTCTACATGGATTCTTTCACAAAAACTCAAAAGAGGATTATGAAATCAAAAAATTGTAGATGATTTGATGAGTGGGAAGAATCTTTTACGAAATGCTGAAGCACGGTGGATCTCACTCCATGATCTTGTAGAGCACATTTATAATAAATATCTTCTTTGGTTGGATTCATGGTTGAGAATTGTTTTAGTATGGATAGAGTCTAGGTGCTTGTGCATCAATTAATCTGGTATGTGGCATCCTTCCCTTGTTGCTTCACAAGTATACATTGATCAACATTGTGCATAGAGGAACATTTTCGTTAGCAAAGTATACAAAGGCGAGAAAAATGGCATGTTTGCTTTTAGATAATTTGTATAAAATTGACAAAATCCTTTTATAGCATTGATTTCACAAAATAGAAAGAACTCATTGGTCTTACAAATCTTCAAAACGTTTGGACACTTGATGAAAATAATTGTGTATGTGTTTTAGTGTGTGACAATTTTGTTCATTTTCATATTCTTTAAAAACATGGGTATATTATAAAGGAGAAGAGATTTCTTAGACATGAATTTCAAGTTGCCGATGAAGCAATAAAGTCAAATCTTACAAACATTGAATGTCATTAATTGTAGAAATTAGAGAAAGGTTTCAAAGAGATCAAGTACTAGAAGTAACGGTCATTGCTTATCCACGATGCTAGAATCATAGTTGGGACAAAGAAGTAATACTTTATGAATTTAAAAAGAAGGTACATAATTTAATTGATTATGATTTCCATAGAAATGTCGTTGAAGCACATCATATGGATGGAATCTTAGATGCCAATAAATTACATAAGTGTTTTTTTAACACTATGGAGTAGTTTGGACAACTATAAGACCCTTCATCAAATGGATCTATCAAAAGATTACATGTTCAGTTAGATTACATGTTCAGTTAGATAGGAGCAATACCTTGAAGGAACACATGTCAAATTATTTCAAATTGGTATGTCACACTATCATTTTGGGTTCTATGGAGGATTAAAGGATTTTAAGCTTGGTTTCATTTTTAAAGCCCAAGTTTAGGAATATATTGGACAATAACCTCATTTTTTGTTTGTTTGCATTCATTAGTATATGATGTCAACAACTCTCTATGAGAGCATCAACACTTAGGACATAATATAGGAGAATAGGGAGAAGCAATACGGTGGACTTTTTGAAAGATTTTGACTTTATAAAATGCACTATATGATGAGAACATATTTGATAAATCTAATGATGAGAACATATTTGATAAATCTAATGGTTTATCTTATAAGGATGGTCATCTTTGCAATATAGAAGATGGAACAAATACTTGGAATTTTGACTTATGAGCGATGAATGTACATAGTAGACCTCAAGATATGAAGGCTTGAACTTGACAATTGAAATAAATTTATTTTCGAGGAAAATATTACACTGTCCATGAATCACTGTCATCATTTGCATTTACTTACACTATTTTTTCTATTTACTTGTTTGAAAGAAGTTTTAAGGCACATTGTATCTTATTTTGTTATGAATTCATTCTTAAGTATTATTTCAAAATGATGGAAGTAGTTATCCATGTTGATACTTTTCATAATAGAGATGGTCTTGAATGTTTGGTTTCAAGTCAACAATATTCCTCAACAAATCCTCTTCTAAAGAACCATTTATATGTGTCAATCAATGCTTGAAAAGTTACACAAATTTATTTTCCTTTTGAGATGTGGGAAATGTTTTGTGGATCCAAAATTTTCAATTGGTAGCAATCAATTTAATACTAGTACCTTACACCATTTAGAAGATGATGTCATGACTAGTGTTTATGGTCAACAAACACCTTTGGAACTATACTTTATATTATGTCCATCTTCTTGCAAAACGCATACATATTGATAATAGATTGTTTTCTAACATTGTAGTCCTTGTTTATATCGATGCTTTCATCCATTGTGATATTGCATATGTATATTTAATAAAAAAGGAAGTGGTGCAAAGCAATTAAGTCCCTACATTTTTGGGATGCAAAGCAACATAGATGATCAACCTATCAATTTGCTCCCTCGAAAGTGATGTGTTTTAATAGGGGAATTAAGGTCCCTAGTACAACACGGTCCGTAGAAGGCTAGACTATTGCCTTCAAATACCTTCATGAACATTCTTGTGCATAGTTCAATGGTTGGATATGATGGATGCTTGCTACACTCAATGTTGTCTAGTGAAGAAAAATAGATATGTCATGCAAACACAATAACTATGAAACATGTCTATCTATGGTTAAATGAAGACAAACACAAGAAATTAAAACTATTTTTCTAAAAGGAATCCACATGCAAGATGTTGGTTTCATAATTAAAATGATATAATATGGAAAAGTTGGGAAAACTTCCCACAACAATGAATAGAACATTACCTATATGATGCATAATAATTTCCAGGGCAGTGTTAGCACCTATATTAGTAGAGAAGATTGATAAGCTATAAAGAGAGGAAACTTCATATATTAAGTAAATATAGTAACCATGTAGAACATGTTGACTTGATTAAAGGGACATACGTAGAAGGATCCAAAAGAATTTATTGTAACAAATAGAAATCATTTTATGATGTACAACACCTAAAAAGGGAAATGAAAAAAATACCACCAACCATTAAGATTCAATAGCCAAATCCTCAATTGTAGAAAGCATAATTTCTACAATTGCGAGGAAGTAAACACAATTTGATTTATTTCTATAGTAGAAATTGTTAATGCTTGATCTAGAGATAAGAAAATTTGTATTTCTCTAGTTTATTGCCTATAAATATAGCTATGGCAACTTGCACTTTATTTTGTATTATTTTTTGTTTAGAAAAAAATGTTTTGACTTCTTAGAATAATGCCAATAATGTTACAAATAACCTTATGGCCTTAGGTTTGGATATGTATGGATTAAATGTCATTCCCAGTCCATTTTTAAAGCATGACCCTTCCCATGAGTACATAGAACTTTAAGCACCATGACAAAACATTTGTTTCCATTCGTGTCATCAAGAACCACAATACCCATCCAACAACCATTACACTAATAGATTTCACATACATTGTAATCAATTCATCAACATTCACAAATTCAAGACTCATTACAAGAATTCAAATTTTCATTCAACAATTTGTCTACTCAAAATTTCTTTAAAAAAGCTAGAGAGGAGATAAAAGGAATCAAATAAGAACTTTGTTGAAGTGGGTTTTTAGAAAAAAATGAAAGAAACTACATTATTGAAATAAGAAGAATAACTTCCATAAATAGACAGATGGCACATTTGATTTCTTGGGAAGGTTGATTTAGTGATGATGTTGATCCATGCATTGAAGAAACTCTAAAATACTATTTACCTATGTCCACATCTTAACCTTATGTTTTTAATTGATGGGATTTTAATGAACACTCTATGTTCTATTTAGAACAAGTGAATAATGAACATTCTATGACCTATTTCAACGTTTTAACTAACAAGAAGGAGTGGATAAAACTCATGCCAAATTTATGGTGCTATACAAAATGATTAGGAAGTCTAAAAGCTACTTCATTCATTATAGCTACCCACTCAACGGAGAAATGTACAGGGTTATTTTTCCCAAATAGACGACAAAGCATCATGGATATATATAATATATGAGAATCTAAGGATGTTGTGGAATACATACCATGAGCATCAATTTTGAATTTATCTGGATGTCCCCACCAAGACTTGATTATATCATGGCCATTTCTATTGTATTGAGTGCATTTGTTTCTCTCAAAATTCAAGAGAAATTTTGCATTGTAAGTATATTTGGGTGTATAAGAAAGTTTATTGTTATAGCAAGATTTGCCTCACTATTGCTATCTTGCAGAGAGGGCCTTTTTCCATTTCCATATGTAGAATTTACATCCCTTTTTTATGAACCCAGAGCTAAAAATATACAGTTTTTCACATATACGCTCCCTAACTGCTATGCAAGATGCGTATACACTTGCTGCTCCATTACAACTCCCATATATCAGGATTTGTGCTAGAAAATACAAAATGAGGTCGGGTTTCCATGTCACGATAGAAGATCTTTGATCCTTGGCCTTCCATATACTGGAAACATTCTAACTCAGCCCTTCAATTGCATTATGGAGGCTATAAGAGCACAATTTCAAACTATGGAAAAGAGAGAAAGCATTCAACTTTGAGAGAAAAGTTACTCTGGAGAAATTAATTCATATTGAGTATGCATCCCTTTGTCCCTCAAGTCTGAACACAGTGTTCAGCCCCCAAGCTCTTCCCTTATTGTTGAGAGGACCTCTTTGCCTTTTTCTCATGAGCTTGCCTTTGGTGGAGGATTGAAGTGGTGGAGGCCCAGTTGGAAGGAACTTGGTTTCTTGGTTTCAAACCGTGCTGACACGGAAGTCTGTAATGTTGACACTTCTGTTGATCAATTATTAATAGAAATACTCCTTTCCTGTCCTATTAGTATCATGCAAATATATGATTATTATCCATGGGCGTGTTTGTAATGTTTATTAATGGATTATGTTATCTAATGTGCTAATCCCTTTTATATCATCACTATCTACTTGCTTTGCTTGTTTGTTAAGAACTTCTTGTGGGTATAAAGCTTTTGGTCAAAGTGCTCAATGGTGGAACATCATCAAACATTGGATTGAGGTAGGCATGTTTCTTGTATTGCACATTAGTCTATATAGAATATGTTGGAATTGAGTTGATTTCTGGAGTCACATCTGTTTGTTGTAGTTTACCCTTGGCCATAGAGATTTTTTCCCTTGTAACAGAAATGGTGACTCCACTGGGGACAGATCTTCCTTCTAAGAGTTGAAGTAATTTTTCTTCTTACATTGCTCTTTTTCCTTTGTGTTTCTTGTTGTATCACTGCTTGACAGATCCTGTTCACTCTGAGTCTGAGTTTTCAGCCTTTTACCCTGGCCTTGTTTTAAAGCATATACAGCCTTTTTTCCTTCACAGTCATGTATACACGCTTGATGTCTCACTGCACGAAGCGTATATATGCTCTGTTCTCCTGAACAATCACATATACCACTTCCCATTGCTTGTTTGCTTGGTTGAGTGAATGTTGGGTAGGATTTAAATATTGTTGAGCCTTCTTAGGCCTTTGTAGTGTCTGTTGAGATTATATGGGATGACAGGAAGACTGTTTGGAGTTGAATTTTTGGGCGTAGTCTTTCTCTTTGTTTTCTATTTTTAATTTTTCCTTGGCTTCTGGGTTGTTTTCTTGACTGCATGGTATTCTGCTTGAGTTACTGCTTTTATACACAGTAGAATTCATATGTCAAGTTGCTTATCATTCCATGCATTTTCTTTTTAGAATATTGAAAATACAAAAAAATTAGGCATTTTGCATTGGTTGGCATTTTTTTCTTTGAATTTTTATCATTAGCTTAGCACATTTAGCGAAAGATTGTATTTTACTTCTGAATTGCAGATTTGAAATTGAAGACTGCATTGTTTTTACTAGAACATCATTCATTGAAAGGTTAAAGATAGACTTTGCATTATATCCATATTTATTTTTTGGCAGAGTCATAACACCGTGAGTTTCACTTCCATACCTTTTTTAGTAACCACGGCCAATAAAATTTACGCTTTAAACTAAAATTGATTAGTCACGATTTTATTTTTAGGGTGCACAAACTAGCTTAGGATTTAGTGCCTTGGAATAGGATTTTGTGAGTAAACTTCTCCAAGGCAATTGAATCAACATATGTGTCTGAGACAGGGAGTTGAGAAGTCCATTGTATAATCGGTAAGATTAGGAGGCTTCACTCACACCGGAGTTAATCATGAGGTCGCGTGAAGTTAGTTGAAGGGATAACATCTAGATACTCACCTAGCGTTAGAGATATCTGTGGATTTATTCGTATTTGGGGATCTTTCTAGTGCCCATACCTCTGTGAGAGGCGGTGCTTTCAAGTTTTTGAGCTTTGCTACCCTACCCATGCGGTGAACTGGACTTACGGTTGCTCGCATGTGCATCGATTATACAGTGGTTTATTAGTTTCTTGACTTAGGTATCTCATAGGTTACTTGCAGGGGTTATTTTGCTTGTACCCTGAGTCAAATAAGGGTTGGATAGCACACAACCTTTATGGAGGATTACCTCTCCGGGGGGATCTGATCGAATGGTTGTTAAGCCCATGAGGGCCCTTATAACTGATTTTGTTACCTCCAAACTTTAGTGGGGGGTCTCAGGTCCCTCCTGGATGAGACATAACTTCTTTTGCGAGGGAGGCCACTCAACCACTTTAGCCCATTTGCATGCATATTGGCCATTTGACTTTTTGGTATGCTCTTTAACTACTAGTGGGCCATAGGATATATGTTTATTTGTGGAAGAGTCATAAGTCATCGTGGAGTCGGACTAGCTTCCTTGCAGGTCCCGTTAGTTGTTACAGTTACCACCGGTTTTCGATTCATTTCCTTCTAAAAGGCATAGAGTTATCAGTAGTGGTACACACACATCCACTTTTCAGACTTGTGGTCCCACGAGGATGAATACCGAGTCTAGTCTTCAGAACACTAGGAGTTCTTCGACTCCCAATCCCGCTATAATTAATGGCACTCCTTCGACACCTACAGCCACTACAGTTGCAGTGTCGGAGGCTTACACTGGTACTATGGCTCGACCTATAGTTAATGCTTCATCTCTTTCCTCGAACCCTTTTGGGGGTTTTGGCCACTCGCCAAGTTACAATGTTCAGACCATCCCCATGGCTTCTAGTCTGTTTTCTTATGGTATGCCTAACTTTGCCTCGCAGTTTTTAACTGCCATCTCAGTTGCTAGCCATAACGCTAGCCTTGGACTTGGGGGCACTACACCTCCTTACACTCCTTTCCTGTTTGGTGGTTCTCATATTCCCCAAGCAAATCCTAATGTAGGGAGTTTCCCTATTCTTAACTCTAAGTCTAATCCTTCTACGGTTGGGTGGAACAACCCAATTGGCGGATAAGTTCCGCCCTATATCCCTATCCCCTCGGTGCTGATTCCAACCAATAATTTTGGCATGATGAATCCACTTCAATCCTCGGGGTTCCCACCTGGAGGAGGTCACTCTTACACTTTGGGTACTCCCCAACCTAGATCTAATCCAGTTGGGGGCATTTTTAACAACCCCCAGCTTGGATCTAATCCAACTAGGGGCAATTTGCATAACCCTTATTAGAACATTCATGTTGGAATGATGCCCAATCCATATTTTACAAATCATCCTGGAGGAGGGTCTTATAATTCCGGACAAGGTTTTGGTCCTCACCAGAATCCTGGATGGAACGCAGTTACTAACGCACAATCTTTCACGGGAGGATGGGGTCAAGTGTCTCAACCTCGTATTCCCTTTTGAGCAACGCTTAATCTGCCAGATTTGTCTAAACTAATGAATGACCCAGTGAGTCATGACCCCACATGGCCCCCTGTCCCTACCAAACTTCCATCAGACATTCCAAAGTTTGAAGGTAAGAATGGCAAAGACCCTGGTGATCACGTCACTACTTTTCACCTTTGGTGCTCATCAAATTCTCTGAACCATGATTCTATTAGGTTACGATTGTTTCAGTGCACTCTCATTGGAGTGGAATCACAATGGTACATTGAGATACCTAGGGGGACATATGGTTCATTCCATCAGTTGGTGCTAGCCTTTCTCAATCACTTTCAACTACCCATTCGTTATGATGTTGGCCTTGAACTTTTGTCAACTTTATGCCAGGGTACTGACACTCACATCTCAGACCATATCCAGAAATGGCGTAGGCAAAGGTGGTTGGTTAAGACTCCTATACCCTCTACCTTTCTTCTAGAATGATTCCTAAAGTCTTTACACGCTCCTATTTCAAAGGACGTTGCTACTTTCGGGTTCTTCAGTGATGAAGAAGCTATCCTTAGAGCCCAACAATTTTATTTGATATATGCTCAGTCTAGGATTTTATACCACCTTCTTCCAAACGCATCGCAAACAAATTACGATCCTAGAAAAACTCTTGGACCTCATGCCAATGGCATTGTAGGGTCCGCCAATGTAAAATCCACAGACTCGACAACAAAGTCTTCCGGTGGACCAGCTTCGTTTGGATCCTCGAAACCCATCCTGTCAACGAATGTACATTCCATGCAATCATCGAAAAACCCAAATGGTGACCAGAAACCAGATGGGAATAAAAGGAAAGGTCAAAATAATTGTAAGGGTGGGAAGAATAATAATAATAAACCCAAGGACAAAGATAATAATGGGAAACAAAATGATAATGTTGGAGAGGGAAAGAAAGAGAAGTGTAAGGTGAAGTTTCCTTGTAAACTTTGTACCGATGACCACCTTACCCACTTGTGCCCCAAACTTGTGGAGGCTACAAGGCTTTTAAATCTACCACCTATTGTGCTGACGAATCTATTCCCACACAACCAACACTTAGCCTCAAGTTCTTCGAACGCCAGAAATGCGTCTGGTGGAAGTCAAAACCCACCATCGCAAGATGGCGATCATGTTTGCATCAATATGATCGATGCGAAAATTGATATAGCCACCCACTCTCGAGATTATAGCTCTTCAAAAGCTAGTACTAGCCTAGAAGCTCCTCCTCCACCCCCGGAGATGAACTTACAGATCGAGAAACCAGAGCCACTGCCTTGTATTCTGAAAGGAGTACTCAAGTGCTCTACCCACAATCCTAATGCTAGAGCCACCCAGAACTACTCTATTGTTGAAGATCTGGGCCAGACCCCTTGTGCGATGTCAGATTTGGAGATACTTCAGACGTGTCCATCACAGAGGAATGCCTTACTCTCTGCCTTAGGAGCTCTAGAACCTAGCGGCTTGAAAGTCATCAAATTTGATGTCACGGACATGAAGCCTCGCTTACCCTACCATGTGGCTTTTCAAATCCATGTGGATTATTCCAAGTATACTATCAAACGAGTAGTCGTTGATGAAGGTTCTGCCACTTGCGTGATGTTCCAGGTATGTTGGAAAGCTATCGGTTCTCTGACCCTTTCCAAGTCGTCAAACATGTTGACTGCATTTGACAGTCATTCCTTTCACCCTCATGGTATTCTCCCCGCCTTTCCGGTCCAGTTAGGTGGGAAGACGGTAGAGGTGGAAGTAGAGATAGTTGATGCACCTCTCAATTATAAATTGTTACTAGGTCGCAATTGGACCTATGTTATGGTCGTTGTCGTATCGTATGTTTTTCGTGTACTTTTTTTTCCTCATCAGATCATGACGATTGACCAGTTATCCTTTGCATACTCTAGTCCTAACGCATCTGTTGGACCATCGATCCATGTGATCGACAATTCTCAGTCAGCAACTGAGAATATCGATGTCGGAATGTATTCTTCCCTCATGGGGACTTTCGACTTCTCAGCACCGATTTACCACATTTACGCCATGTCTAGTAGGCCTACTTCAGAAGAGAGGTCCATTCCTTTTTGCATTTCATATTTTAGTGATACTTGGACCCTACCTTCTCCGACTTTGTCGATTGAAGGTCAATCGCATGTTGGCATGTCTATGCCACTATCAGCAGAGGTGATTGTGTATCATGCTATCCCTGACTCTTTCGTCGATCCCAATCTTGTTACCTCGCAGACGGACGAGGAGGATCTCGTTCTTAGGCCCATATGGGCCACTTCATTATCTTGTTCACATGATTTCTTAGATGAGACTTTGCCTTTAGACGAAGCCATCCTTGAAGCCATGAATTTTTTTGAGAGACCTTGGGATGACATGCATCATCGATCTTATTTTCTCCAAAATCTTGAAAGAATCAAGAAAGATGATTTTTTATCTACCTTGAGTGAGATAGTCAGTCACACCATAGCTCCACTTTATACGCACGGTATTTATGCCAAAGGAAATATGGAAAGTATTTCTCATACCGTCTCGATCAACATCTCTCGTACCCCTAGAAAAATTGAGAACGTAAATATAGGTGTGGATTGTTCGCCAGAAGAGATTATGATCTACACCAACCTCTTCAAAGAATTTTGAGATGTGTTCTCTTGGTCATATGAAGAGATTTCAGGGATCGACCCTCATATTGTCGAACATGAAATTAGAAATTATCCAGATGCTAAATCTGTTCGGCAACGTCTTAGAGTTGTTAATCCTAGGAAGGCCCCTGCTATTAAGGCAGAGGTGGAAAATCTACTTAATGTCGACTTCATCTAGCCAATTCCCTTGACCGAATGGGTATACAACCCCGTTCCTGTGAATAAAAAGAAAGGAACCATCCATGTGTGTATGGACTTTCGCGACTTGAACAAAGCTTGTGCTAAAGATAACTTCCCCACACCTTTCATTGATCAGATTCTCGATGAGTGTGCGGGAAGCGAAATATTTTCCTTTATGGACGGATTTTCAGGATATAACCAAATCCAGATCAAACCTAAGGACCAACACAAGACGAAATTTATATGTCCTTGGGGTACTTTTGCATACCAGAAAATGCCTTTCGGCCTGAAAAATGCCGGAGCAACCTTCCAACGCGCCATGACTTTCGCTTTTCACGATCTCAAGCATATAGTCGAAGCTTACCTCGATGATCTTGTTGCTCACTCTCGCAAGAGAGTGGATGATGTCACACACCTTCAGCTGGTTTTTAAAAGATGTCGTTACTATAGAATCCGGTTAAACACTCACAAATTCATATTTTGCGTTAGGTCTAGCCATCTCTTAGGATTTTTAGTTTTCGAGACTGGGATCATGGTAGATCCTCTTAAGGTTGAGGCAATACTTCAATTGCCTCCCCCATGCACAATTAGACAACTTCAAGGTTTACAGGGGAAATCTAACTTTATGCATCGGTTTATAGTGAATTATGCCAATATCACTAAGGGTTTCATGTGCCTACTGAAGAAAGACACCCTGTTTGTCTGGGATGAGCGAGCCCATGAGTATTTCGACGCCTTAAAGAAAGCCTTGGTATCGGCTCCTCTGCTGAAATCTCCTCATTACAGTAGATATTACTTGTTATATATTGTCGCATCCGAAGAGACGATTGGTATGGTTCTAGTTCAGGAGGATGATGAGTTCCATGAGCACATCATCTACTATCTCAGTCGAAATTTAGTCGGTCCTGAGCTTAATTAATCTCACGTCAAAAAGATAGCTTTGGCTGTCGTTCACGCAATCCAAAGTTTACAACACTATATATTGCTTTGCAAAACTATTGTAGTTGTTGATGTTAATCCATTTCAATATGTCCTCACTAAGTGTATCATAGGTGGGAAATATAATAAATGGATTGTCATCTTACAAGAATTTGATCTCGACTTTGCTTCAGCCAAGTCCAAGAAGTCACTAGTTTTTGTAGAGTTAATATCTAATTTCCCACGATTAGATGAGGATGTTATCCATGTCGATTCATTTGCAAACGAACACATTTTCCTTATCTCATCATCTAACCTCTGGTATGGAGACATTTTTTTATATCTTCAAACCTTGAAGTTTGCTCAGCATCTCTTGCAAGATGATCGACAACGAATTAGATACCAAGCCAAAAAGTATACCATCATCGGCGACACTTTGTATCACTGAGGAATAGATAGTATCTTACGTTGTTTCTTAACTCACGAGGAAGCTGAATTAGTCCTAAATGACTGCCACAAAGGGGCTTGTGGTGGTCACCTATCCGGGCTTGCGACAACCCAAAAAATCCTGCGAGTCGGTTACTTTTGGCCCACCATATTTAAAGGTTGCATTAAAGAGATTAAGAAGTGTCACCCGTGCCAGGTGTTCACTCGAAAAATGTGATTGCACCCAAACCCTCTTCACTCAGTCATTACCATCGGTCCCTTCACCAAGTGGGGGGTAGATTTCATCGATTGCAACCTAACTTCGACTAGGGGGCATCAACACATCATTGTGGTTGTCAACTAATTTAACAAGTGGGTTGAAGCCATGCCTACTGTAAAATTTGATGGGAAGACTACAGCCTTATTCGTGTTCAACCAAATTATCACCCGGTTCGGTATCTTGAGTGAGATTGTCACTGATCATGGCAGTCACTTTCAAAATGAAATGATGATAGAACTAGTGTCTAAGTTGGGGTTTAAACATGGTCACTCATATCCTTATTACCCCCAAGAAAATGGGGCAAGTAGAGTCTATCAACAAGTCTCTCAAGACCATCTTGCAAAAAACTGTCAGTCGGAGTAATTCCAATTGGCACAGCATGGTGTATCCTGCGCTTTGGGCATACTGAACCTCGGTTAAGACTGCCACTGGTTTTTCCCCTTTTTAGTTAGTGTACGGTGTAGAGTCGATACTTCCCATTGAATGTGAAATCCCTTCTCTCAAATTGGCAGTCGAGATCCTACCTGACACTTCAGATTTAGAGCGACACCTAGTGCACCTAGAGAGTCTTGACGAGCAGCGTCGAGACACCTTTACGGCTATTGAGGAAAACAAAAAACGTGTCAAGGTTTAGTACGACAAGTCTATCTATCCCCAGTTGTATACCGAGGGTGACTTGGTCCTCTTGTATGACCAAGACAAATAACCACTAGGGGTGGGCAAGTTTAAACCCATGTGGCATGGTCCTTATATTGTGCGGCGTGTTCTAGAAAAAGGAGCCTACGAATTGGAAGATTATGAAGGCAAGAAATTGGTCGAGCCCAGAAATAGGCTCTACTTGAAAATTTATTACACTTGAGCCCTAGGATTGGGCGAAACCCTTTGTATACTAATGTAAATTTAGTGTATATACATCTTTTTTCTTTTTGTCTTCGGCTTGCTCATCGATTTTTCCCTTTTGGTTGGCAAATGTCAACAGAGTCTTTGATCTACCTAGGATTTGCAGACGGAGCCAGTCGTCATACACGGAACTTGGCTTCCTCTTCTTGGGTGATTTACTCACCCGAGGGTCTACTGGTGTCTTCAGGTGGCGTATTCCTAGGGCCATCCACGAATAATGTGGCCGAATATAGCGTCGTCGTAGAAATTTTGCGCGATGCTATCTCACATGGTATTCTCTCTCTAGAGGTTCACCTGGATTGTCAATTAGTCGTATGTCAGTTGAACAATCATTACCATGTGCGTGATCCAACGTTACTTCGTCGATTCTTACGGGTACGTCTTTTAGAACGACAATTTGATTTTATTACATACTTTCACATTCCTAGCAGTTCTAATCATGCATTTGATGCCTACGCTAATTATGTTTTAGCTTGGCATTTTTCACATTAATAAAGCAAAGAAGACCAATAAATCAATGTACACATTGTAAGATATGAGTAAAGCCGAAGATCCCTCTTTATATATTTCCAAAAAATATGGTGTTTATATTACAAAATTGGGGCAAAAACCCTCAAAATATATATACAGCCGATATGCATGTCCCATGACATCTACGCCTGTGACACCAGATGTGTATCATGATAGAAAACCATGGCATTTGAAAGACACCAGAAGATTCATACCCATGCTTTAGGTACACCGAAAACCTATCGTTGCATGGCTTCAAGTAGATCCTCCACCTGAACCATAGGAATCATCTATGTCAAACGAGACAGGTTACCCTGCACGTTCTGTAGGACTCTCTCGGCTTCTCCTCCCACTGCCTCATCTCCCTGGTGCCTACGCCTATGTCATAGGAATCCCTCTGGCTATTCCAGACCCACATCTGCAATCACCCAAGTATAGAATTAATATTTAAAACACCATCCAAAAATATTTTTGTTCTCTTCAATACAAAAATACAAAAAAAATGAAATATATAAAAAAAATTTACCTATGGCACCATAGGATGGAAGCAGCATATCAGGATCTCCTTTGAAATTGATTCTCGCATAGGGATAGTCGTCCAAAGCTATGATTTGTCTCCGCTACCAGAAGAAAAAATAATCATTGTAGGGTGTCACCACCTGATCCATAGGATCTTTTAAATGACTATGGTTGAGTTTTAATTTTGCATGCGTTAATTAACCATTTGAGAAACTTAGTGAAAGAATGAGGAAAGAAGAAGAATTATAACAGCCATATACACATATGCAGATCTGAAATGAATAATAAACAACAAACCATAAACACACAGATTGATAACGGAGTTCGGCACAACTTTTACCTACGTCTCCGGGCCTTTTCTTTGTGGGGGAGGCTTCTTTATTTCTGTTCAAATGCTCAAAAGTACATCGCTGCAATGCCAAATGGATACAAGACTGATTTGGTCTTGTTCTTCCAGATCTCTAGAACCCTGCAAAGAAAACAGCACGCAAAACGGACATCCGGAACTCCCAGAAATGATCCGACAGTGTCTCCTCCTCATAAGCTTCTCTGCATCAAACTGACTTTGGCTTGCTTTTCTTCAGCATAACTCTGCTCTGACTGACTGCCAATGGCCTCAAACAGGCCTAGTTTATATAGCCTTGAAGTTGGTTGCTCAACTCTAACTTCCTCCAAGAATTTGGCCTCCAAAAATGCCCAATATCCCCCAAAAATGGAGAGAATCTGCTAAAAATAGGCATAATAACCATGAAAAAAACCAATCTTGGTATAAAAAACCCACTTTAACTATTCTATTGGGCACAAGCCCCTTTATTCCATGTGCGCGCCCTTGATTTGTGGTCGCATGGGGCCATGTGGCCTAGCGCCAGCCCAAAGGGATGCGCACTGGCCCCCCTTCTTCGGCGCTAAGTCCTGGTCTTATGGCACGTAATAGACCCACGGGCCAACTTGTTAACAAACCCCGCGCATATGCTGGTAACGCCCCAGTCGTGTGGCATTGGTTACGGTTTGAACCGTTGTATAACCGCGCTATGGTATGGTTGTGGTTAAATTGAAAGGTTCTGTGCCGAGGGCTGGGGCTAAGCCCCAGCCCTTTACCCTCGCCAACGAACATTCAAATAACTTTAAATATAAGTTTTGTCGTTTGACTAACAAGTTCTACCGCCGCCCAGGTGGCTATCCCGTTCTGCCAGTCCGTTTGCACCCGGGAGGTCACGGGTTCGACCCCCGGCCATGCCAAACAATTTTAAACATATAACCAACAACCAATCACACGGTGCCACGTGGCAGCCCGTGACTGGGCCACGTGGCACCTTAAAAACCAACCAAAACATGCCACATGTCATTCACCGATTGGCCCACGTGCCTACCACATCATCTTTCGTACTGCCACGTCGACCTGCCCTATCAGCGTGCCACGTCAGCTGCTAACGTCACCCTGCCACGTGTCACCCTTTCAGTGGTGACACGTGTCACCTTGGGATTAGTCCAACCGTACGCCAAATCGACCAACTATGCATGCCACGTGTCACTCCCTGGAGCCACCACATGTTGATGTACAGACCTGCCACGTTAGCGTCCGTACAGACTGTACGGACTGCACAGTCAGCAATTTTTTTTTGCCTATTTGATCTTTCGGACAGAACGCGATATCTTCTCCATACGGAGCCCGTTTGACAAAGTAAATATACCACCGGAATCAGGAAGACACGATGGACGCAATGGCACAGGTTTCGTCGCATTCCGAGCACTTTCATTTTTTATCATTTTTCAAGCCCTATCAGGCTTCTGGATCCAATTGCGGATCACACCTCCCCACAAACAGACCTTTTGGTCCCCAAAAGGTTACTGACCAGTCAACAAGCTCGGGATAGGCCACCCGGCTTTCTCTCTGTCTCTGAACTCTGTCCCGTGCACCTGTCTCATCAAGATCAATTGTAACACAATCATCACAACTGACAGTACATTGTTA
>JASDQU010739426.1:258778-271868 GCA_032191745.1 Picea mariana | reverse complement strand
TAACAGCCATATACACATATGCAGATCTGAAATGAATAATAGACAGCAAACCATAAACACGCAGATTGATAACGGAGTTCGGCACAACTTTTGCCTACGTCTCCGGGCCTTTTCTCTGTGGGGGAGGCTTCTTTATTTCTGTTCAAATGCTCAAAAGTACATCGCTGCAATGCCACATGTCTACAAGACTGATCTGGTCTTGTTCGTCCAGATCTCTAGAACCCTGCAAAGAAAATAGCACGCAAAACGGACATACGGAGCTCCCAGAAACGATCTGACAGCGTCTCCTCCTCAAAAGCTTCTCTACATCAAACTGACTTTGGCTTGGCTTTTCTTCAGCATAACTCTGCTCTGACTGACTGCTAATGGCCTCAAACAAGCCTGGTTTATATAGCCTTGAAGTTGGTTTCTCAAATCCAACTTCCTCCAAGAATTTGGCCTCCAAAAATGCCCAATATCCCCCAAAAATGGAGAGAATCTGCTAAAAATAGGCATAATAACCATGAAAAAAACCAATCTTGGTATAAAAAACCCACTTTAACTATTATATTGGGCGCAAGCCCCTTTATTCCATGCGTGCACCCTTGATTTGTGGTTGCATGGGGCCATGTGGCCGAGCGCCAGCCCAAAGGGCTGCGCGCTGGCCCCCCTTCTTCGGCGCTAAGTCCTAGTCTTATGGCACGTAATAGACCCACGGGCCAACTTGTTAACAAACCCTGTGCATATGTTGGTAACACCCCGATTGGGTGGCATTGGTTACGGTTTGAACCATTGTATAACCGCACTATGGTATGGTCGTGGTTACATTGAAATTTTCTACGCCGAGGGATGGGGCTAAGCCCCGGCCCTTTACCCCCGCCAATGAACATTCAAATAACTTTAAATATAAGTTTTGTCGTTTGACTAACAAGTTCTATCGGCTGCCCAGGTGGCTAGCCCGTTCTGCTAGTCCGTTCTCGCTCGGGAGGTCACGGGTTGGACCCCCGTCCATGCCAAACAATTTTAAACATATAACCAACAACCAATCACATGGTGCCATGTGGCAGCCCATGACTGGGCCATGTGGCACCTTAAAAACCAACCAGAACACGCCATGTGTCATTCACCGATTGGCCCACGTGCCTGCCACATCAACTATCGCGTCATCTACCGTGCTGCCACGTCGACCTGCCCTGTCAGCCTGCCACGTTAGCTGCTAACGTCACCCTGCCACGTGTCACCCTTTCAGTGGTGACACGTGTCACCTCGGGATTAGTCCAACCATACGCCAAATCGACCAAATCTGCATGCCACATGTCACTCCCTGGAGCCACCATGTGTCACTGTATGGACCTACCACATGTCACTGTATGGACCTGCCACGTCAGCGTCCGTACAGACTGTACGGACTGCATAGTCAGCAATTTCTTTTGCCTGTTTGACCTTTCGGACAGAACGCGATATCTTCTCCATACGGAGCCCGTTTGACAAAGTAAATATACCATCAGAATCAGGAATATGAGACGGATGCAATGGCATAGGTTTTGTCGCATTTTGAGCACTTTCATTTTTTAGCATTTTTCAAGCCCTATCAGGCTTCTGGATCCAATTTCGGATCACCACCCTACCTCCCCCCTGTCATCTCATGACCTCTATCCATCGTGCCATAGCCGGATCACATGATCCTCTAGAAATGATCTCCACTTTAGGTCCCAGACCTGGGACTCGCTCAAAAAAAAAGCTACAAAGGATAGAGGAAAACCCTAAGTTTTGCTCTTCCCCCTGCATGCACTCTATCAACTGACCTTTCATGTTGGTCAGCAGTGAGGTACACCAATTATAGACGGTGGGTATCGCACACTCCAGTGCGTAAAACATAAGTGGTCTCGATGCTTGATGCAACGAGGCCAATCCTATGATCCTGGTAAGAACGAGCACAATAATCTTCAAGCTGAGGTTACCTATAGCTCAGATATGGATTTGACTTCCCACCATGGGATTCCTTGCAACACAGTGGGCCTCGATGTATTCTTCGACCTTCATCCCACTCCCTACCCCGCGTAACTTGAGGTTCACAACCTCTCCTAGACATGAAAGTCCAATCAAGAAGTAGATGTCTTATACTTCGATCCTTAATGTTTTTTCATCAAGGATAAAGTTCTCGCTATCGAGATCCCAATAGCCCACCAGCATTTCCAACAACCTCACTTGGGCCCTCATTCCTTTAAGAGCCCAAAACTTGTATAAACCACATCTTTTTAAAGCCGCTTGAGCCACCGGATCTCAATCCACTGCTGCATCTACCTCCTCATGCTCTCGCTCTCTCCATTCCAACACCATCCTGCAAAAAACCAAATCATTTTTGAGTTAGAAACATATTTTTTTTTCCATTTGTGCACATATACGTGGTTTATTTACAAACAGTCACAGGTAGGGCCTAATATATGCCCCCTGTGGTTCACGCAGGGGCGCATATCTAGTCGTATACATGACATATTCATAGAAACCCATGTATATTGCAAAACCCAATTTGCGCCCTTAAAAACTAACAACTAACTCAAAAATGTAAACCATAGAATTTGAAGAGGATGGGATGAAGAGTTACCTGGTCCAGACGGCGCGCGATTCCATTACCTATTGCTCCCGTGATCGCCATTTGAATTCTAAAGGTGTTTTAGTCCAAATTGCACTATTTGGGTAAAAATGAAAATGATACAGTAAATTTTGATTTTATTACTATTTATAAGACATTTTTTACCCACTTGATATAGTTTTATGCTATTGTTTTGTCTAATGGACTAATTCAAGAATGGTTTTAAGCTGTTTTTTATAGTTTCGACTCAATTTTCTTGCGGATTTCAACGTCATGGTTGGTCGTTCGTTTCCTCGGGCAGGTATATTCATAACCTAGCATATAAGATAGGCATCTACTCCATCATGCATTTTTTTTGCATTATCCTTCGACTACTACTTTTTACACCTTAGGTGCGAACCCATTTATTGAGACGCATAAACCTCCATCTGCTATTAATAGCATCATTAATAAATGGTAGAGACTTACCAAACATGGGTACCCTAGTTAGAACCTCTTTGTCATTTGGTGCCCATGCCGAGTTTTTTTTCCTTAAGACCGGGAGTCCATTATAATTCAATACGTGACTTTGCAATGAGCCTCATTTCTCATTCATGCACATGTGGCCTTAATCTCATGCCCTCGATTGTTGTATTGAGCCTTTAGTTGGTTCTCGCTTTGCGTTATAGATCGTTGCCTAAGCAGTTTGCATCTTCAACCAAGCAGAGACTTGTTTTTATCCTTCGCAATTTGACACCCTATACCTTGGAGGGAACATCACCCTAAGTGTCCATCTCCCGCATGCATTTGCTTGCATTGAGCATAGGTACCTTCCACTGCTGGAACTATTTTTGCTTACTCGAGACACTCGTTCCCTCCTCTGTATCATAGGATTCATTTGTTATGAAAAAAAAAAAAAGATGGGTGGGAAGGGAATACTATATTGTAATTGGCAGTAGTCGTGTCACCTTTGAACATAGCACAAAGTTATTGAGTCCTTGTGTCATCATAATTCTGGGTTTAGCATGGCCTTAGGAAGCTGATCTCGCTATAGAGTTTTCTCTACCAACTGGTTACTCTTCCAGTCCCTATAGAGAACATTATTGATGCCTCCTGCATCTAATTGTCACATCATTGATTCCATGCTATCAAAGTCCACCATAAATCTCATTCTCTTGTTCAAAGGAATTCTATCAACTTGTGTCAGCCACTCCTCAGAAATCTTGACTTTTCATGTCGGCCATACCCTCAGTTTGTCTCATAATCACATGATACTTTGGTCTTATCATGCACACTGGCCCTAGTTTCATCATTGGTAGGTCACCTTGAACCCAAAAATCGACATTTCATCATTGGTCGTTGACTGGGTGGTTTCCCTTGTGTTCGACGACAAGACATCTATTCACAATTTGGGATTCGTGTAGTGTCTTGGATGCCATTAGCCTTATTGGTGGTTTCCTCACCTTTGTCATCATTTTTTCATCATTGGCTTCTATTCAGAGGGTCCTTTTCGTGTACTGCTTTCATTTGGCACACACAAAAGACACACAGGGTCGTTGGTTCGTGAACATGTTCTTCGTCCGATCTCCACCAAATCATGAAGCTCCTGCTTTGTTCCTCGTGTTGATTGATGAGAGATGCCTCAATGCTCTCATTTTAGCGGGTCTCTTTCCATCGAATTCAGCTCATTTATTCTGGATATGGGACCTAGAGTTTTATGAGTACCTTGAGGCTTGCAGTCATTAGTGGCAGGCTCTCTTACCATTGACAGATGTAATACATCAATGTCTCATGATCAATGGATCTCTCAAGTGTTCAATACCAACTCCTTTATTCACATTTGTAGAGATGTAGTCGGTGCATTGATACCTACTTTCATTATCGGTAGGTTGTCTCGTGTTTGTTAACGATATACTTCAATGACCAGTAATCAAACGATGTCTCATCGTGTTCTACCTCAACTCATTTATTCACATGATGTAGACTTGCACCATTGGCGAATAGTGTAGAAGACTTGAAGACATCACTATGTCGTCGAAGCTTTCTTGAGTTGTTGCTTCCATTTCATTGGACCAGTACCTATTTGACTTCAGTGATCATGGGAGATCAGATTGTACTCCATGGTATAAAGATATCTTCAGATTGATTTTTGAGACTGGTTTCACTGGGCCTTGTCCGTGACTATGACAGTTTTTGGCATATAACCGCATTTGTATTTTCCTATTCATGGCCATGAACACTTGTTTGGTATATTTTTCACATGGATCTGCATTGTATTCTTGGCAGCCATGTATGCAAAGTCAGTACATAATGTAATGAGTAATTGAGTTCGTCCAGTTGGTTCTCTACCACTCCACTTCTAGGTTATTTATAATGTATTTCGTTCATCACAGATACTCCTCTGATCTCACACATTAGGGGGAATATGTTATAGCAAGATTTGCCTCACTATTGCTATCTTGCACAGAGGGCCTTTTTCCATTTCCCTATGCAGACTTTCCATCCCTTTTTGATGAATCCAGAGATAAAAATATACATTTTTCCACATATATGCTCCCTAACTACTATGCAAGATGCGTATACGCTTGATGCTCCATTACAGATCACGTATATCGAGATTTGTGCCATAAAATAAAAAATGAGGTCCGGTTTCCATGTCACAATAGAAGATCTCTGATCCTTGGCCTTCCATATACTGGAAACGTTCCGACTTGGCCCTTCAGTTGCATTCTGGAGGCTATAAGAGCACAATTTCGAACTATGGAAAAGAGAGAAAGCATTCAACTTTGAGAGCAGAGTTACTCTGGAGAAATTAATTCATATTGAGTATCCATCCCTTTGTCCCTCAAGTCTGAACACAGTGTTCAGCCCCAAGCTCTTCCCTTATTATTGAGAGGACCTCTTTGCCTCTTTCTCATGAGCTTGCCTTTGGTGGAGGATTGAAGTGGTGGAGGCCCAGTTGGAAGGAACTTGGTTTCTTGGTTTGGAACCATGCTGACACAGAAGTCTGTAATGTTGACACTTCTGTTGATCAATTATTAATAGAAATACTCATTTCCCATCCAATTGGTATCTTGCAAATATATAATTATTATCCATGGGCGTGTTTGTAATGTTTATTAATGGATTATGTTATCTGATGTGCTAATCCCTTTTATATCATCACTATCTACTTGATTTTCTTGTTTGTTAAGAACTTATTGCAGGTATAAAGCTTTGGGTCAAAGTGCTCAATGGTGGAACATCATCAAACGTTGGATCGAGTAGGCCTCTTTCTTGTATTGCACATTAGTCTATATATCATATGTTGGAATTCAGTTGATTTCTGTAGTCACATCTATCTGTTGTGGTTTACCCTTGGCCATAGAGAGTTTTTTCCTTGTAACATTTATACATTACTTGTAGGTTATCTGGTCAAAAAGAGCCAACAAAGGTCTTCTGATGGTTTATAATGCTTTTGGTTTGAATGTTGATGTGCTCCAGAGCCCATCTTATCATATCATTGTAGGGTAAAATCTTGGGTCGTGCAGTAATCTTGTGCAATTTCGATTGTGCTACCAATCTGAGCTTGGTTGAGAAGGACTCGTCGTCTTCCTCGGCAGAATCATCTTGACAATTAATAATTTCATGCTCTAATATATCATAAACTTGCTTCCATGACTTAATGGTATCTGTACTTCGTGGAGTGGTGTTTGATAGAACGTCTGTGTTTGGATTAGAATCATCAGTTGAGGCATCTTGCTTCTTCCTAGCTTTGTGTGGCACCATAATCTTTTGGGAAATGAAATTATTCTACTTGTAACAAGAGAAGTTTGTAAGCTCTTTGCTGAATGAAAACTTCTAGTTGCAAATGGTGAAATGACTTGAAATTCTAAATGTTTTGTACATAAAGTCTATCAATCTTCATGTTGATTTACTGACAAAGAAATTATTAAAAATTTGATGGAATTTATTACCTGGCAATTCACAATATTTATTCAAATCGTTAAATTTAGCCAATCATAAATGTCATTAATATTTCGACGGTTCAGCGTTCAGAGGTTTTGAATGTGATAGGGAAAAAATCCTCCGAAGGCCAAATTCCCAGAGTAAACGTTCGAACCGTTATATGTATTTTGGGGCTTTGGAACTCTAGATCTTCGGAGCTCCAGGAGTTCATTTTTTTTAAAAGTGTGGTTTGTATTTCTGTGGTTCGACATTCGAGAGTTTAGGATATAGCATAAGAGAAATCTCCCAAAGCCTGAAACTGCGAAGTGATTAATTAATACTTAATCATAATTAATTAAAGTTATTAAATGTTTTATTAACTCTTTAAAACACTTTTACTTTTTTGTAATATTCATTACTTCGGTGCTTTGATACTTCAGCGGTTTGTGAACTCAATCTTTGTTTTAACTCCCGAAGGGAAATCTCTCAGAGTGATGTGGCAGAGATAACGTCATTCTTGGTGATGTGTCAAAAAATTAGGAGTGACATGTGTCACTTAAAATCGAGTGAATAATATGACACAAATGTTAAAAATAGGTGCCATGTTTTAGCCCCAAAAATATTAGAAGACATGTTTCTTATGACTCATCTGTAATTCCTTTTAGGAATTTTCACGAGGAAGTGTCTTCGAGACTTCATAGATTTGGGGTTTTTGCGCTTTAGATTTCTTGGAACTCCCGAAGCGCGAAGCTCCGAAGTGTCTGTTAAAGATTTTTCTTTTAAAATTTGGGCAGCTTTTATATTTCGGAGATCATAAGAACTATTTGATAAAATAGTACAACTCATCGACGGGTGTTATTGTAAGCTCTTTATTAATATATAACAACCAATGAATTTATTTTAAATTAAAAGGTAATTTCCTAGTTTTTTGCTTTTTAGTAAAATTTTATTTCTAAGAGGTAAAAAAAAAAGAATAAAAGTTGAAAATTATAAGTGTTCTAACATAGGCTCCATCTGGGGATTGTGGCTCCCTGTGAGACATGAAAGAATAGTAGACCAAGTGTCTTTATTGGTTAAATGGGGTCATTAATGCTTTTTTTTTAAACATTTTCTGATTTTATTTAAGAATTAATCATACATAGAAAAATGAACTCATCCAAATCCAAAAACTTTAAAACATACTTAATGATTGATCTCAAGTTAGGCTACTAAAAATTTCCTTTTCGTAAAATTGATTTCGTATTTGTTTAAGATAATTAAAATAATTTTAACTAAAATATCAGGGTCCAACCGACTTTGTTCGCTTCAAGGTCAAGCAGATGTAATATATTTATTTAGGGAATCTCTAGTTGGTTCAGGATGTAAATATCACTGGAAAGAGAACTAGATATCAGAATATGATATATAGATATGTATGACAGCCTTACAGATATCATAGATATTACTTCACTACCAGCGAGCTTGTTCAATACCCCAGTGAAGTTATCTACTTCTCCCATTGAATTTCCTTTCACCACTTCTATTAACGATTTTTCATTTCATTGAGATGAGGACAATCAATGTATGAATTTCCTTTCATCGTCTCTTTTAGACAAGATGGGGTCAATCAAATTTATGAATTTCCTTTCACCATTTGTCTTTTATTTTAACATTTTGAAGTGGGGGCAATCAATTTGTATGTAACATGCAAGGGATGATATCTGTTTAAAATCTTTAAAATGAAAAGAAGGTCTGTCAACAATTTTAAGAACTGAAACTAACTTTCTTCCAATTTTCAGTACATCTTCTCCTATAGGAGAATTTTTTGGGGAACTTTAATCATTTTAGGGATAAACCTTGAGCGAGTTTGTCAGTTTAAAATCTGATATCAGAGCTAAAATTATCACGATTAGCCTAGACATACTTTTTTCAATTAAAATCAAAGAAACATAAATATTTTCGCCTAATATTGTTTTGAAAATATGCTTTTGAGTTTTTAGAGTCAAGGTAAGTCTCTTTATTTCTATGAATACTAAAGGATGAGAAAGGAGAAATAAAATATTAAGTGGAAAGAACTTAGGGAGAGGCAAAAATAACCAAATCAAAAATGTCCTAATCCCACTCAAGTTTGTGTATTAAGTTCAGACTTCTTTCAATTTTATTTATTATTATTTTTATTTTTTATATCAGAGATGGTTTTAGAATTTATCAACATGACACTTCAAGTTATAATTTTCTACATCTCCAATTTTTAGTTCAGGTGATAATATCATCATGAGAAAAGCTTCCTTCACATTTATTCCAATATATATATATATTCAGACTATAAGTAGAGTAGGAACTCATACCTTATTTTCATTTTGAATTTTCAGTAAGGCAAATTATTTATTTATCACCTGTTTTTAAAGAAATCAAATGTTGGAAAGACGAGTGTCAAGTTTTTATTTAGCCTCATCTCATGTTCAACAAGATCTATTCTGCAAAAGGAATGAAATACAAAATATTAGATAATCCTGTAGAATAGAGATGATACGTGATGAATATGCTTTTTATTTTTCTTTTTCTAAATTTATTTTTTTAAATGAAGTCAAGCAATCATAAATTTATTGAAAATATTTACAACAAATGATCAAATGACTCAGATAATTTACCAAAAGAAAAGAAAAAATGGAAAAATAAAATTTCCAATGCCAATCCAATCCGATATATACAATGGAAATATGAAAAGTAACTACTGCATGAAATGTTCTAAATAACTCCCATTGATATGGGCCTAAAGAATCTCTCCATTAAGATTTTCAAGCGAGAATGAGTTTTTTCCCTCAACAACTGCAATTTTGAAGGGTCTGAACCAGAGATGATCGAATTTCCCATGTTTCCCTGCATGTTCCTTTCTAGCTTCCCATTTTAAAACTAAATCGCTAGGAAGAAACTCCATGTCTTTAGCTTTCTTATCAAAAAGGGCTTTCATGTTATGTATTTTTGGAGCTTATCATCCACTTCTACTCAGTTTTGTTGTACTTCAATGATTTTATTTATTCTTCTTGTAACATCATTCGACTCTTCATTCGCATCCTGTCAGAGTTTCATCACAGGAAGAGAAAAATTTATAGGAAGAATAACATCAGTACCATAAACTAATTGGGATGGAGACATACCTATATATTTCTTGGTGTCAATTTGGTTTGCCCATAAGACGTATTTTAAGTGTATATTCCAAGCTTTTTTGTTCTCTATCAAAACCTTCTTGATTATAGTTATCAAACTATTATTAGATGATTCATCCAACCCATTTCCCTGAGGATAATAGGTTGTAGAATGACCTAAAATAATATTGTATTTTTGACAAAAATTGATCATTGCAATGGATTTAAAAGCCTGAGCATTATCAATAACTATTTTCCTAGGACAACCAAATCTTGTTAGGATGTTTTCTTCCAAAAATTTTATTAGTACTGAATCTGTAGCATTACGAGTTGGAATGGCTTCAACCCATTTCATAAAATAATCAGTAGCGGTCAAAATCCATCTGTGTTGAGCACTCGATTGTGGATGAATTTCTCCAATGAAATCTATGCCCCATTGTTGGAAAGGAGCTTCAGCTTTTACTAGAATTAAAGGTAAGGCAAGAAGATTTTTCTTACCATCAAACAATTGGCATGAATTACAAGCTCTGACCCTTTCATTTACATCGGTGAATAATTTCGGCCAATAATATCCTACCCTTTAAATTTTTTAAGTTGTTTCTCTCTAGGTATGATGTCCTCCACATACTCCTTCATGAAATTCAGCAATGGAACCTTTTGTTTCGGATTCTATAAGGCAACATAACAGGAAACCCATAGGGTCTTTCCAGTATAACTTCATCAATAATGCAATACTTAATTGCATGTAGATTTAAATTTCTTTCTTTAGAAGGAGTCACATCACTTGGACATTGAAGAGTAAGGAGATATGTAACAATATCATTGTACCAAGATGAGGAGGAAATTTTATCTTCAATCTAAATACTAGGTGCTTTATCATCAATCTCCTCTATATCTAGAAGAGAATCATGAGACTTGAAGTTATTTATTCCAAGAGCTATGAAATTTGATTTGTCTAACAACCTTGCCATACCTAGACCTTTCACTAGTTTGGTTGGTTAACTTCTAAATCAAACTCTTGAATTTTATCCAACCATCTACCTCTTCTTCCATCACTATATGGTTGAACCAAGATATCTTTAATTGCATTTGTTGGTACATAAGAAATTATTTTTTAGTGCAAGACATATGTTTAGAAAGCTTTGAGAGCCTTCACCATTGCATAAGCTTGTTTTTCAAGAATGTCATATCTTAGCTCTGCATCTCTGAGGCTTTTGCTAAAAAAGGCTATCGATTGTTCAAATCCTTCTTCATTTTTTCTGAAGGAGCATTGTTGCAATGGTATGTTCAAATGAAAAGGAGAAGATTGAAAATTCTTTTGTATAGTTAGGACTTACCAATACTGGTGCTTCTCATATGGATTTCTTAACATGTTCGAAGGATTCTTTTTCTCCTGCTATCCATTTTACTTCATTGTCCTTTTTTAGCATATTTGTAATCAATTTGATTATTTCAGCAAACTTAGGAATAAATCTCCTCAAAAAAATTATTTTCCCTAAAAAAGATTGAATCTCTTTTCTATTTCTAGGAATATTAATCAGATCAATAGCTTCAACTCGTTTAGGATCAACTTTAATTCCATCCTTCGAAAATATATGTCCTAAAAGTTTACCTTCCTGCATGGAAAAATGTGATTTTTTGGGGTTTAGAGACAAACCAAACTTTCTGCATTTGTCAAAATTTTGTCTGAGGTGCACTAAATGTTCTGCATCAGAATTAGAAAAAATTGTCAGATCATCCAGATAAATAACAACAAATCTATCTCTCTCACCAATGAATGTGATATCCATTGCTCTCTGGAAAGTTGCACCTGCATTCATTAAACCAAAAGGCATTTTATCATACATAAAAGTTCCCCATGGAGTAGTAAATGCAGTCTTTTCTCTATCATCTTCATGAACAACAATCTAATTATATCCTGACAAACCATCGATCATAGAAATTTTGTTAGCCCCTACCACCTTCTCTAAAACATGATCCATTTTTGGGAGGGCGTAGTTATATTTAAGAGAAGACAGATTTAGGTTCATAAAATCAACACAGAGTCTTATTTCTCCGTTTTTCTTCCTATCAAGGACCAAATTAGTAACCCATTCAGAGTATCTGAGGGGAACAATGATTTTTTCATCAAGGATTTTTTTAAGCTCTTTTTCTATTACTGGCAGAAGAATTGGGTTTATATGTCTAAGCTTTTGCTTGAAAGGCTTAATACCAAGTTTTAAGGGAATCGTGTGCTCAATAACATAAGTTTCACACATTTTTAAATCTTCGTAAGACCATGGAAAAACATATTTATAATGTTTAAGTAACTCACCATATTTACTCTTTATTTGAGTCGGAAGATATTTTGATATTTTGACCATCTTAGGATTTTAATTTGTTCCTACATTACAATCTTCAAATTTTTCAGGTTGAGGTCGCAAAGTACATTTTAAAGGTATATCATCCTGGTCAAACAACCTTTCTAGAGGGATAATACCTCTGGGTTTTTTATTTTTTTTAAGTAAGATAATTCGGTGATTTGCAATTTTATCTTGGAACTTTTCTAAGTTTTCTCCTTCCTGCATAATCCAGGCAGGATCATTTTGATTTTCTTGATCAATGTGGGTCTCAAAAAACTCATCTACCATTTCCAAGAACTGCTTGATTTGTTCATCATCCTCAAAAACTTGCCAGTGTTTAACATTTTTTGGAATCGAAGGTCTATGTCTCATCTCAATATGGTACTTCAACTTCAAAACAGTAGGTGGTACGAAAGTTGCAACATCTTTGGCTAAAGAGTCAGCTTGTTGATTTTGCTTTCTGGGAATAGAGTGGATGTTAAAAGACCAGAAGAAATTCTATATGAGATCCCAAGCACAATTTCTATATGGCCTCAATCTTGGATTCTTAGCTTGGTATTGTTGTTTTATTTGTTTTACAATTAGCTCAGCATCACCATAAACTATCAAATGTTTGATTTTTAGTTTTCTTGCAGCTTCTAATCCTAAAACTAAAGCTTCATATTCACACACATTGTTTGTATAATCAATATCCCATTGTAATATATAAGAAAAAGGAATGTAATACTCATCACTTGGTGCCACAAATAAAACTCCAACTCCTTCTCCTTCACAAGATGAAGCACCATCAAAGAACATTTTCCACATCCAGTCTCTAAAATTTATATTTTTCTTTGAAAAAACTATTTTTTTATTTTCTTCTTCTATACATTTTTCAAAATTATCATCTATGGATAATATACAATTTCCTAGATCTTGATCAGCAACATAGACTGGATAGAGCCCCCGGGGGGGCAGCTCAATTGGCAAGTGCCATGAAAATTAAGTTCCATGAGGTTTCAAGTTCAACTCCCCCCGAATTACAATGTGTGTCGCGTAAGGGGTCTCGTGGGCACACCTGGAGGTTATAGTGGTAGCAGTTGGATAACACGGCCACGTGCCCAACTAGTTGTTGATTCCTCCACACATTAAAAAAAAAAAAAAAA
>JASDQU010739426.1:232146-247835 GCA_032191745.1 Picea mariana | reverse complement strand
CTTAAATGTTTCTTATGAGGAATATGTTCCTACTTCACTGAGGAGATATGAGCATGAAGAACATTTTTATAGAACTCATACAGTTTATGGATTCTTTGTGAATAGCATACCATTGGACGCAGTCATAAACAATCCCCCTGATACTGCACTCTTCAATCCCTCCACCCAAATTTTATCTTTCCTCCCTCTCACAGTAAGGACTTGATCCCTATATTTACTTAGCCAACGTGATTGATATCACTCATACACTTTCACCCTAAGTCATGATGGATTCAGAACAAAACTCACACTACATTTCATTATGATAGAAACTTTTTTGATGTTCAAAGGGGTCTGTTAGAATCATATTCATCGTAATAATTCCCTCCAGACACCACTCAATACTCTAACCCTCATGCTCTGATAGCTCTGACACATAAAATCTACTCCTTACATGGAATTCCATAGTTGGATATATTCAAACCCAGTGTATACTCAACATCCTCAAGTCTATACGAGTTGTTCGATCGTTACCTCACCAAGTGGCATCTTAAGATTGAACATTTTCCCCCGTTTATCAATCTTGAATGACTTACCTTTTATTTCTTTCAGGACTCTTCACTACCCTAAGGTATCAAAGGAATGTTCCTTCGATACCATCCTCTTTGGAGTCCAGTTACTCCCTCATCCTTTAGAACTTCAAAACTCTAACCCCGACAACATTTTTCCAAACCCTTCAACTTTTGTGTTTGGCACATCTTTCTAGGATAAAGGCATATTCCTTGGATACCCTCTCTTCGAAGTTTATTTTAAACCTCACATCGACAAATTCCGATGCCATAACTCTGACGATGCACACCTTCCCCACAACACTGCACACTTTTCAAGTAGGCACACCTTTCTAAATTAAAAGAGAATATTCTTTTGATACCCCTCTTGTCGGAGCTCAAAACGATCCTCTAGTTTTCCTACTCCAATCCTCTGACTCCGATGGTTATTTTTTTGAATTCAAAACCCCCTAGACTCTGATACGGGTATTTGGGTGGCCTCCTATCTTAATTAGCATTAATGACATGGATTGAGGCTAGATTCAGTAATGGCTTTCGTACACAGGCAAGTCATGGTGCATTTACGAGTGTTTTAATACCTCTTAATGGATAAAACCCCTTATTTTAAGACCAATATTCTTCCAAAAGCTTGAAAACGTCGTTCTTATTTTATTCGCTAAGTGTGATATGTAACCCTTTCCTCATCTCAATTATAGGTACTACATTTTATTGTTAACAGTTGGTCTTTTCATGCCTACCATATTACTTTCACATAGGTTAATTCACTTATTGATCTGTTGATGCAGGATTAACCAAAATCCTATCATGGAAAGCCATAATCTAAAAAGACCAAAGGGATCTATTTATTTATGTTCAACCTCCATGCCTGGAACATTGTCTCACCCAAATAAGGCCTTGGTGATAGATACGACCTCCCACATCGGTGAAGACCAAAGTCCCACATATGAGGAGATCTACAAAATTTTCGACTCAGGTGATTTTCCTACAGAGGATCAATACGTAGAAGTATATCGGAATATCCAAAGAAGTGGAATTCATCTGGTTGTGTCTTGACAAACTATTTTCCCATACAATGAGTTTTTGCAATGGTGTTTCAAGAAATTCGACGTGAACACTACAACCATTGTGAGAAAATAGGGGAAATGTGTGGCCTCCCTAAAGCCCGAAGATATCGGTTCGATATACCATCTACCCACTCCCACATGTGCTCTCAATGAACCATTCCTAGAAGGTTTCTCCCAAGGAAACAAGGGACCAGTGAAGCTTATGAAACATTGGTGGGTCGATGAGCACGAGACCCTCAAACAAGGACAAAAATTGGTCCCCACCCACAAACTCAAGGCACCGTATAATTTGTTAGTAGCCATGCTATTTTGGATTTATGGCGAAGAGAAAATCACACACTTCCGGACTAATTGGCTACCACTAGCCTATACCATCGTCAAAACAAGACAAGTGTTCAGTTGGGCAGACATCTTAGCTTTCAACATATGTCTCCATATTAAGAACATCCAATGTATAAAAAAACCTTATTTTTACATGGCGGCCTATCTAATTGATTCTATTTTTTCCTTCGTGCATTTTTTGGAGCTCGGGTGAAACTAGGACCAAATCCAACCCCTCATTCATGTGTGCTACTATGATCTCTACAGAATTAACTACAAGAGATATTTTTGTGACATTTGTAATCTATTCCTCGCCCCCCTACACTCTATTCTTTTTGGTTTTCCAAGACATAGAATTTGTTTTGAAGCTAGGACCAGGATGAAGGAGATAATTGAATGGTTCCTATGTAAATATTATTCATATGTCAGGTTTTATGGAACCACTAGAGCCCCTCACCTTTTACCATACTTTGTCCCAGATCATCTTTTGATGAGGGATATTGCTTACCAAACCATGGGGTCAGGGGTCACTTCACTACTCCTAACTAGTAGCAAAAAGCTTTGTCCTGTTTTCCCAATTCACATAGGGAATTGCATCGTTTCCAACGGCCCACATGCAAAAAAGGAGGCATAAATCCTGCAAGAGATACACCTATGTCTATGAGAGCCTAAAGGCCATGCCCCCCATGAACTTGTAGTCAATCATGTCAGATTTTTTGTGCTCACCCACTCCAACATTCATGTAGTTGACGTTGATTAAGACAAATTTAAAGGAATACTATGGTATGAAGAATCCCTGCAAAAGTTACCTAATGATGCTTCCAGGAAGGAGCTTGAATGTGAAAAAGAGGAAATGAAGAGTGTGACAATCGACGAGTTCCGGAGATTGCTCCAACATGAACAAATCGACATTAATGTTAAAGAGCAAGAAAAGGCTAGGAAAGAGGAAAATTTGGAACAAAAGAGACTCCGGGCTAAAGAATAATATCGAAGAAGTCAAGCCGAGGAGGAGATAATCAAAAAATAAAATGAACTTAAGGCAGAGCAAGTGGCACTTCAAAATAAGAAAGATGAAAAATCCAAGGCGAAGAAATTGGATGGTGAGGCAGAGGCCAGCGGATTGGCTGAAGAAGCCGAAGATAAACGGGCTGTTGAAGAAGTCAAGGATGAGAAAAGGGCAAATGAGTTGTTGAAAAAACAACAGTTGCGGGATTTGATTCAAACCCCAAACACTCCATCAACACCCAATTTGGGTATTGTGAACATTCCACCTCAAGACTACACTCCTCTTAATGTTATTATGGGAGCTTCTTCTTTTTCTTCTCAAGCCTTGAATTTCAAGAGCACTATGGTCGCTATTGGAGACTACTATTGTGAAAACAAAATGAGGAGTATTGAGAAGAGATTGAGTAAAAGAAAAAGAGGAGAAGACACCAGATCCAAGTCGTATGTAAGGAGAATATTAGAATGGAAGGCAGGATCCGATATTGAAGAGAATGTTGTTCAAGAAGCCTCTTCCCTCCGCACTTTTATAGGACTAAATGCCTTGTCCAACATCGAAGTAGCTAGTGCCCTAAACACTACCAAAACTATGGTGGAAAATCTAGAACCAGAATTAAAAGATGTTAAATACAGGATTACTTCAAAGTTTTTGAACACTGCAAGAGTAGTTGACACTCTTAATACCGAGAATTTGTACAGATCCCTACAAGCATCGAAAGATCAGATGAATGAAGAATTAGAAATAATGATCAATACCTAGTGGGACACCCACAATAAGGAATTTTAAGCATAAAGACAGAAGCTCAAAATAGCCATGGAGGCGAACTAGACATATACACTTGTTGTGGATGCTATTAAAACCCGGGTGCTCGAGCTAAACAAAATATTTGCAATTGAGCAGAAAGAATTGATCAATTTTCTCGGTAAAATACAAATCAGTCGAGAAGAACAATGCGCGCTACAATATAAATTGGTAGAGATTCAAGGGAGGTATCAGGGAGCCCATAAGGCCTTAGATAAGATGTTTGGTTGGCAAGATATGTGTGAGGCTCCCCCCACTACACATGCTAGTATACTCTGATAGATAAAGGCTATGTTGTCATTTATTCTTTGACACCTATAAACCCTAGTTCAAGAACATACAAGCCACCCAAAAGGTAGCAATTGATGTCTGCATGAGATTGTGGAATAACTCAAGTGATCTCATGGAATAAATCAGGATGCAACCATTACTTCCTATCTATGAAGCAACACAAGCCACTGCAAAAATTGTTGAGGTGGAAAAATGCAAAGAAACATGCCAAGTAAGCATACAAAGTCTAAATCAGATTGAAAAATAATCTTTGTAGGAACACTTATTAAGACCTACCCAATTCACGAGTAAAATCCAACACTTCATCAAAAACGCATCAAAGGATTTACATCAATAAGTGTCCACCAAAGTTTGTAGTGGAGAATTAATCGTAGAGAAATTGCAATTGGCCAAGCTTGAGGACATTATGAAAGATTATTCCCTCTGGGAGGAATATCAAAATCAAATGCAGGGGCAAAGCATCTCATGATGATAAAATTCCATAATTGTGTCGATATGTCTCCTTTCTTTGTTATCGTCATCTTGTTTTCCTATTTGGAACATGAAGATTCATTTTGTGAAACGGTCCTGGGTTCATAATGGAAAGATTGTCATGTAAAGAGACTCTCCTCATTATAAAAGGGAGGATTGTCCACAAGAAAGGGCTTTTGGTTTCCGAATGTAGCAAGATAATATTTTTACTACAAATGAATTTGAACCTGAAGAAATTTGTTGGATATTGTGGTGTTGATGTGCATGAATGTGATTATTCAATTTATGCATGTTTATTACTGTAGTATGTGAATGTTGGTTTATGATTTTTTTCTGAATTAATGTTCTCATTTTTCATAGTTACCATGATTTTCAAAGTGAGTACAACGACAGTATGATGCAGTTAACTAATCAATTACTTGATTCTAACTAGTCATGTTGTTAAACTTTCATGTTATTTGTATTATGAATTTCTTCTATGCAAGTAATATAATTATTTCAATGTATTCATCCTTTTAGTTTTCTCCTGATCAAGATAGGTTAGCTTAAAATAAAATAGAGACTACATATTAGAATTGTAATAATTCATCTTAGCTTAGAATAAGTTAGTTAGGATTTTTATTTTTTAATTCATCTGAGAACCTATGGTTCTCGTATTCATATTTAGATAGTATATTAGTTAGATAAGTAACCAAGCCAAAATCTGGTCAGAAATGTTATCTCAAATGAGAGTGGGTCTAATTGGGACCTACCATCGGGAATTTCCCTTTATCTAATTGAATGGGTCATTATGGCCATTCAACAAGTGTAAAATGTTGAAAGATAACAAACTGAAAGAAAATACATATCCTAAATGTAAAACACATAAACTAAACAATAAACATCAACAACATCCTTTAGAAGCTTCTTCTTTTAACACATTTCCCTGACGATTTTGGGCTCCATCAAACTGCCTCATAACCCTCGTAATGGTATATTTGCTAAGTTAAATTCTCAATTTCCTAGATTCCACCTCCCTGAACTCCTAAATCATGAATCTCCCATAGTCAGTTACTAGACAACAATCCACCTACATGTCTCGTAACCTCACTAGTAGACTACAATCCACATGCATGTATCTCCAACTAATGAGAGATCTTCCCCTAGATCCATAACTTTTGAACTAACTGGGAAACAATCCATTTTGATTTGTTAACTGAGCCCTTCCTATATTCAAAACACGTGCTTTCTAAAATGCATAAAATCCCTTTTCTTCAGTAGATTCTTCACCACTTTCAGCATCTGGTGATTCTTCAAATTTGTAAATTTTGGTCTCATAATCTGAAACATCTGACTGCTCATCTTGCAATTCAGTGTTGTTGAGAATACAATATATAGTTTTGAGTATATCCTTGTAATCCAGTATTTTGACTCTTTCATTATATATAGAGAAGTGGTTTCCATCATGGCACAACTTTGAGATCCATTTGTATGGTTAAGAACATGTGTTTCCTCCTTGGAGATCATAGTTTCAAATCTAATGGGGGGTAGGGTATGTATAGCTACATAGACTTTATCAGTCAAATCGTTGCACAGAGGGGGTCCCTTGTCCCAAAAACAAGGAGGTCTCATACACCAATTTGGTGTCTGGCTTGGTCGTGACCTTAAAAATAGATTATTATTATTAGTATTATTATTATTGTGAATAAATATCTCAACAATCTTGGTTAAGGACAATTTCATAAGCTCGAGATGTTCTCTCTTTGTTTTTGGTCTAGAATAGGAAAGATGGTCTAGAGTGTCAATGAAAATACTTTCAAGAGTTTCATAAGCCTCCCTATACTTATCACTTCTTACCAAAACCTTTGATCGTTGCATCAACAATAACCTTCACATGCCCTAGGTTAAAGCAAATGCAACAGAGACATCAATTAAAAATCCTCTTACAATAACGCAATTGCTTTCACTTATATCCTCAATCGTCCACTCATGTCCTACATTTGGCCCTACATTTGACTCCACACCACAATCGTTGGATAAATCTCTCCTTGTAATGGTTATAACTCCATAGCTTGGTTCACCACTATAAACACTCAGAGTACATGCATGTAGACAAGGATTAGGCATTATCTCCATGATAGGATTGATTGGAAATATTCCTTTTGATTCAATAGCTCTAAACAAAATGTGGGCATCTTATCTTCTTGATGGCTTGAACTTATGGCAACTTCCTTTGATGTTATGGATCTGTTTAATATGAAACAACACATAGATATTGTTGATGATTGCATCTATGTGAGACATTCTCCAGGACACAAACCTGAGAGAGAGCCCATGAGAGGGGTGTGTGGTTCCTATCTGAGACAGAGATGGAACATAAATATGGCCTCCTCCTTACAAAGAGTTGAGAAGAAATCTAGATGATTCTCATGTGTAATGCAATGAGAAAGGAGATCTACAAATTTGGACGTGCATGTGGTGGAGCACACGATGAACGTGTGAAATCCCAAAGTGTTGGGTGCATCGTCATGAGACAGAAATGAAGATGATGTGATAGCCTCCTCTAAGAAGAGAGTTGATGATAAATTCCAGATGACTCTCCTGTGTAATGCAGTGGGAAATAAGATATGTTGAGTAGATGTGCATGTGGACGAGCACAAGTGAATGTGATCCTAGTGGTTGAGCACTATTGAAGAAGTGGTTTTTTTGTGTAATGTAGTGATCCATAGATATGGACATCCCTATGGATGTTCCCCTAGTGGCTAAGCACTAGTGGGTGTATGAGATCCCTTTTTATATTGTTCAAGAGTCAGATATATCTGCAACCCTAATTGTAATGTAAAGGGTACATATCAGCCCCACCTTAATGTGATTGATAATTAATGTAAAAGATAATTAGTCTAGTTAATATTAGTTATATTATGAGATAGAGAGGTCGGCCCTGTTGTTCCAATAGACACTTATGTTTACAAGTTAAGTCTAATATAAGTAAAGGTAAATTCTCGATTCAGGAATCATATCTTTTGTGTGAGTTTGTAAATTTCAGCAACTACACCTTCTTGGGAAAAGTACGCACCTCTCTTGGGTGCTAGTCTTCTAAGGTTTGAGAACCCCATTGTGTGCTAGGTTTCATTGGTGGTGAAGTTATTTCTCTTGAATAATATAGCAAAGGATTTTGGTTGGGTTTTCTTCCCTTATTGAGAAGGGTTTCCCAGGCTACTTCTTGTGTTCTTGTGCATGGTGTTTCTTCTTGTGATCTTGGTTGATGCAACATTATTGGCTATGGTTAATTTAAATGCTAAAATGGAATGAAATTCATGTTTAACCTTGATTATTGAAAAATCAACATGGTATCATATCATAGGTATTGAAGAACCCATTGAACAAACATCTACTAGTCTCCTCTCTTTCCTGCAGAACTGTATGGCCCTCCTAGGGTTTCTAGAAAATCTGTATGGCCCTCCTTTATGAAGTATTTCGGTCCTTAATACTTGAATTTTGGGGATAATTTTGGCATAGGAGAGTATGGCCTCCTCTAGCACACCTCCAGAGACTGTTAGAGTGAAATTCCAAGATTTTTGAATTTTTGTCTCTAAGGTTTCTAGGGTTTGCTAATTTCTGCAAAAATTTCAGAACTAGGGCTTCTGCAACTCATTGAAGGATCTATTCATCTCACCAGTGTTATCCTATATTTCAATGGCTTATTGTTGGTAGTCATAAGTCCAACAAAACCTAAAAGTGCTAGCATATCCTAGCCATTAGGTTTTCTAGCCCAGTTGACAAGGGTTTGTGAAGAATCTAAAATTATGATGAACATAACTATGATGGAAGATAAGCTTGATGGATCAAGCAACTTCATGTTCTTGGAAGACAAGACATCAGAGGAAGGATTATTGTGGGTGATAAAAAAAGGTGACACTATTACTACCCTCTTCATGAAGATGTCAAGAGGACATAGATCAGCCATGTTCCATTGGAGAAATCATATCATCACCCTCAGGTATGCATTTGTATATATATTATTTGTATCATTGTCATGTGGGAAATTGCAGGAGGAAGGAACCTTTTGTTTAATTCATGGATCCAGAGGGATCTCAGTGCATTCAAAGGAACAACACACTGAAAGTGAAGACTCCGGGTTTGATTGTTGAAATTGGAATTCCTCTAGCCTATATTTCTAAAGTTTGCTACATTACAAGTAGGTTTTGTAGTTGTGATAACAATCCCTAAATTGTTTTGATTCTAGAGATGTACTCATTATTCTCCTTTAGGAGATATTGTTGTTTTGGTTCCTCTTGTTTTCTTGTTCCAGATAGGTTAAGAACAAAGGAATATGCTTATCCTTCAGAAGGAGTCAAAACTATTTGAGAAAGAGGAAGAATAGAACCATCATTGAGAAAACTCATGCAATAATGCATGATCAAAATCCTTCTATTATTCCATGGGTAGAAGCATGGTATATGTTTAGAAAAAGAGTCTTCACCAGACTTTGAAAAACATAACTCCCGAAGAAACCTTCATCGAAGTGAAGCTTGAGACTGAACACTTCAGGATATTTGGGTGCCCAGTGTATTTTCATGTACCCAAAGGGAAGAAGTCCAATCTAGACCCTTCATGGAGAAAGGTTACATTTATGGGATAAACAGTGAATCTTCGAAGACATTCTAGATCTACATCCTTTGTTAGAGAAAAGTTGATACAAGAATAGATGTTGTCCTTGAAGAAGAGATAGCCTTTCAAAGACCCAAATAATCTCATATGGAGATTGACAGTGAGACAATACCTTCTCCCCCTTCATCATTTCAAAGGGAGACAAACATTATTCCAGCTAATCCAGTTGCTCCAGCTGATATGTCCAGAGATATTGTAGTAGGGCATAAAAGGCCTTCCTAGGCTCACTTTGTAGGAGGTAGAGGAACATACAAGCCCCTCAAAGCACATTCTGAGAAAGAAAAAGAGATTTTCGAGCTATCCTTCAATCATGAACCAATTCATTGATTTTGATCCTCGTTGTCTTGAAGAAGCAACATGAGAATAGGTATGGAAATATGCCATAACAAAATAATACCAGTATATCTTAAAAGAATGATGTATAATATATTGTTTAAAGACCAAAAGGGAAGTATGTGGTAAATTCCAATTAGATCTATAAGATCAAACATGCATCTAATGGAAGTGTCGAGAAATACAAAGCGAGATCCATAGCCAAAGGATTTTCACAAACAAAGGGAGTTGTCTATAATAAGACACTTGATCCAGTAATTCCGATACACTTCTATTAGTACTACCATCCATGAGTTGGAAACTATATCATATGGATGGATTCTTGATGAATTTGGGTTTCAGGAAGAGTATTATTGATCCTAACCTATATTATTACAGTGTTGGTGACAAGAGCCTAATTTTGATGACTTAGTCAAAAATCCTTGTTGTTGGATACAAGTAAGATTTGACCTCTGATTTCGAGATGAAGGATATGAGTATGATGCACTACTTCTTGGGACAACAAGTATGACAGAGGACCAATGATATTTTCCTGAGTCAAGGAAATATATAGTGGGAATATTAAATAAGTTTAGTATGACAGAATGCAAAACCATCGTGACGGATTTGAAGAAAATGAATGATGATTATTCAGACGGGAGTGATCCATTGTTGATTGGACCATTGATGTATATGGCTAACACCAGACATGATTCTTGCCTTGTGATGAATGTTCTTAGACAATGCATGAGTCAGTCGAGACAGACTCACTTGATAGCAGTAAAGCATATATTGAGATATGCCTCCAATGTGAACTTGAGTTTGCAAGATATGTAGATACAGATTGAGTAGAGAGTATAGTGAACTGGAAGAGAACATTCAGTTGTGGTCTTACCATAAATTTTTTCATGGTTTCCTGGTCCAGTAGGAAATAAAATTTATGTGGCCTTGAATAACACAGAAGAACAGTATGTATCATTAAGTGTGCGAAGCAATATGGCTTCACAAGCTTCTGACAGATTTACTTGATCATGAGATGGATCCTATGATGATAACTAGAGTTGTGTGTAAATCTCTTTGAGAACCCAGTGTTTCATGATAAATCGAAACAAATTGAGATAAAATATCATTATATCAGAGACATGATGGAGAGAAAAATAGTACACATGCAGTACCTTCCTACACATGAGCAGATTGTAAACATCTTCACCAAAACAGCTTGGAGAAGGATACCTCCCTAGTTGAGAGGGAGTGTTGATAACTACAGCCAAGAACAAAGTTTGAAATACATTCGAGTGAGACTTGGCATGATGAAGAATGCCTCCTTAGCTGACAGTGAGTGTTGATGATTGTAGCTATGTGAGACATTCTCCAGGACACAAACTTGAGAGAGAGCCCATGAGAGGGGTGTGTGGTTCCAATATAATATAGAGCTAGAACGTAGAGATGGTCTCCTCCTTACAGAGAGTTGAGAATAACTCCAAATGATTCTCTTTTGTAAGGAAGTGAGAAAGGATATCTACAAAGTTGGATGTGCATGTGGCTAAGCACAAGGTGAACGTGTGAAATCCCAAAGTGTTGGGTGCATCGTCATGATACAAAAATGAAGATGATATATTAGCCTCTTCTGAGCAGAGAGTTAATGAGAAAATCTAGATGACTCTCTTGTGTAATGCAGTGGTAAATAAGATATGTTGATTGGACGTGCATGTGGACGAGCACAGGTGAACGTGATCATAGTGGTTGAGGACTAGTGAAGAAGTGGTTCTTTTGTGTAATGCAATGAGACATAGATATGTACATCCCTATGGATGTTCCCCTAGTGGATAAGCACTAGTGGGTGTATGAGATCCCTTGCTATATATTTCAAGAGTCAGATCTGTGTGCAACCCTAATTGTAATCTAAAGGGTACATATCAGCCCCACCTTAATGTGATTGATAATTAATGTAAAAGATAATTAATCTGGTTAATATTAATAATATTATGAGATAGAGAGATAGGCACTATTGTTCCAATATAAACTTTTGTTGATAGGTCAAGTCTAATATAAGTAAAGGTAAATTCCCCATTGAGGAATCATATCTTTTGTGTGAGTTTGTAAATTTCAGCAACTACACCTTCTTGGGAAAAGTGCGCACCTCTCTTGGGCGCTAGTCTTCTAGGGTTTGAGCACCCTCTTGTGTGCTAGGTTTCATTGGTGGTGAAGGTCTTTCTCTTGAAGAATATAGCAAAGGATTTTGGTTGGGTTTTCTTCCCTTGTTGAGAAGAGTTTCCCAAGATACTTCATGTGTTCTTGTGCATGTTGTTTCTTCTTGTGATATTGGTTGCTGCAACATTATTGGTTATGGTTAAGTTAAATTCTAAAATGGAATGAACTTCATGCTTAACCTTGCTTATTGAAAAATCAACAGATATGGCAGCTCCTTCTTCGAATAGAAAGCGACTCCTTTGACTAGTGACTAGGGAAGGATTTTCCACTGGGTAATCTTGATAAGAATTTGTATGCAATATGGAAAGCTTAAGCATGAACAAGAGAGTTTTCTTCTTTACAGATTCACAGATTCCAATCTTCTTGCTATGATACCATATTACAAGAACCAAAGAAACCCTAGGTATGGTTACAATACCGAAAACATGATCTTCATAAACATCGAACGCTCTTATTATTGAACGATACCATATTACAATGAGGGTCCTCAATCTTATAAAGAGCTTGAGAGACCAAAACCCTAAAAGACAAAAACCATAATATTTTAACCTAAAGTCACTCAGGTGACTTTATTACGTAGGTAAGCCTTATATCTCTAATATGTGAAAGGGACACTTAAATTTGGAATTTTGTACAACATAAGCAAAGACTCTCGAATGCATGGGTATACAGATTTAGATTGGTTAGGTTTTTTCGATATAGAAAATCCACGTTTGGATATGTTTTCATCCTTGGCATGGGTGTAGTCACATAGACCAGTAATAAGCAGCATGTAGTATCCCTTTCATCGACAGAAGTAGAATATCGAGGAGCAATGAAAGAAGCATGTGAGGAAGTTTGGCTCAGGAGGATGCTTTCAAATATGCAAATGTAAAAAATAGAGCCAACACCCCGGTTATGTGACAATCAAGGGGTGATCAAACTTGCCAAGAATCCAGTCTTCCAAGAGTGTACCAAACATGTGGAAGTGCATTTCCACTTCATCAGACAACTTGTAGAGGATGGATCTATTGAGCTACAATATTGTCCCACAGAGGACCAAACTGCAGACATTCTCATGAAATCGTTGGGTCTAGAAAAATATGTAAAGTTATGGGATAAGCTTGGTGTAGTTAGTAGATTGACCATTTAAGGGAGGGTGTTAAAGTAAATATTATCTTAAAATGGTCAATGAGATATTATACTTAGACATTACTAAAGTCAACTTGACTTTCAATTATTTTATGTTTTTATTTCTTATTTCACTTTATTGTGTTTCTTGGTCTATCCCACATTCATAAAGTGGATTGACTCGACTTGCTTGTAATCCTATATAAGAAAGATTTCATTTTTTCATTACATACAATATGGAGAACTCTTTCGAGTTATCTTGGTTTCTTTATGTGCTCAATTTATGTAATAAAGAAGAGGAATGAGATCCCATGTGTGATTATTTAGCAAGGAAGAATACCCCTTGGTCATGGAAACATCCCATTATGGTATACCAACATTAGAAAATTGTTGTGGATCCATTGAAATAGTGTGACTCAAAAGAGAGACACTTGATGTTTGTGAATGTGTATGGTGAGTATTAGTACAAAATAAATGAAATTAGTTGACTCATAGTGATATATGCTAGGGTGTTTTGGTTCAAGCTACACATCCTCCTCAAATTATGTCCTTGATGAAGGTGTTTTGGTTCAAGCTACACATTTTGATTTGGTGTTGATGGCATAGTTTGTTTTGGTTGATTTGCAACTCCAGACAGATTTTCATCTCCAACAGTATGATCTACAACAACATAATTTTTATCATCTTTTTGTTCTATAAAAAAAAAAAAAAAAAGTGCAATCTTCACCATCTTTTGTAAGACAATCTAGGGGAGGGTTAGGAGAAATTGTTAATTCAAAGTGCTCATAAAAGTGGACAGCTCTTTGGAACAAGAGATCCTTAGAAATATGATAAAATCCCTTTTGTCCCTTCATATCCTCACAAAACCAACAAAAATCAGTGGTTGGCATTTTTTTCTCCATAGCTTTGTTATTTTCATTTGGACTTGAGGCCCACACATAACTGTCAAATACCTTGAAAGAAGAAACATCAGGCTTAACATGAGTCAAAGCCTCCTACATAGTCATATTCAACGCTACCCTATTAGGAATGCAATTTTGAATGTAATTTTTACAATTCACTACTTCAACCCAACAAGAACGTGCCATGTTCTTGGACATAATCATGTAATTGTCCATCTCTTTGAGTGTTCAGTTTTTTTCTTTCAACAACATCATTTTGTTGAGGGATTAAGGAACATAGTGTTGATGCTAAATGCCATGTTCTCTACAAGAATATTTGAATGCTTGATTGGCATACTCCTCCCCATTATATGTGCATGTTTTCTTGATATAAAGAGAATTGCTTCTCGACAAAAGTCTTGATGGTATTAAAAGTAGTGAAAACCTCATTCCTGTACTTAAGAAAGTACACCCAAGAGCGACATGAGAAGTCATCAATGGTTATTAAAGAATTCAAAATCCATAAATTGTTGTTTCCTTTCGTAGAGTTGATCATAGTTCTTGGTTGTATAAATTCATTGGTTTTGAGACTTCTTCAGGTTCCTCTTTCATTGCACATGTTGTTTTTTTAACAAACTTTGGCATGAAAGATTGAAACATCTAAACTATAGGTATTTGCAGTAGTGGAGCACACAAACTTTGGTGCTTGGGCTTCCAAAAGCCTCTTCCACTAATAGAGTTTGTCAAGGTTGTGTTATTGGCAAACATCATCAAGATAATTTTTGTGAAGGTAAAGCCTCAATGCTATGAAACCATTGAGTTGGTTCATAGTGATCTCATATCATTTTTTGTTCGCTCATTTTCAATGGTTAAGTATGCACTCAAGGTAGATTGGATCGTATGGCTGCACAAGGTACGGCCATATTTAATCATTAACCATTTTTAATTTCTGGTGATATGAAGGGCTATGCGAAGAGGGTATGAATAAACGTGTATTGAATCGCACCGGTCTAAGACTAGTCAATCATTAGTTAAAGGCACATTTGCTTATTTAGAACTATACCCATTTTTTCATAAACGAAAAAGTTGTGGAGATCAAATAATAAATATACATTATAAAAAGTAGGGGTTGCGTAAGTGGTTATATATTATTAAATATACGCTGAAGTTTCAGGGTGATTTTAAAAAAATCATCGATGAAAAGAGATACTAGGGTCGTATCTTTTTAGCCTTACCCTGTTAACAAAGAATTAAGCTATAACTTATATTATATTAAGTTATATGAAAAGGGCATTTCATTTAATAAAAAAAATGGTTTGTCAATTAAAAAAAAGGGATATAAAATTTTAAAGTAAAAAAGATACTTAAAAGTGAAAGCTATTACTTAAAAGGAAGGGCACTTTTTCTGTACATCAAGGAAATACAGGGTTGTAAAAGTATCAAAATTTATATATATATATATATATATAAAAGGAGGTAGGCTTATATCAAGACTATATGAAGGAGTAATGAAAGTTTTTATATATATTCCAAGTGCATTCATTTATAAAAAGAAAAATGGGATTATCAAAAAAAAAAATTATATTTCCAAAGAAATCATTGAATACCTTAATATAAGGTGATTTTGTAAAGTTTTAAAAAGGAATTTTTCTAAAAAGGATTGAAGAAGCATTTAAAAAACATTTATTATGGAAGAATATCAAGATAATTTAGAAATACAATCATGAATATTGGAAGGAGAACTAGGACATTATAAAGCGAGCAATCAAAAATTATAGTTTGAAATTGAGAAGGAAAAATATTTTAATGGGTTAACAAAGAAAGATAATCGTTACTTCAAAGAGCGTATTTGGGAACTCATTGCACAAAATGAAGAACTAAATACCGAAAGACAAAAAATGGACCAAGACTTACTAGAACGAGATGAAGAAATATTACGATTAAAAAATCATAGTGAAAAACTTCTTACTCAAATTAAGAAGTCAAGGGATACAAAACAACATGTCCAGGAGTTGGAGCAAGAGAA
>JASDQU010739426.1:207038-228294 GCA_032191745.1 Picea mariana | reverse complement strand
CTGAGGCCACTTCATTTTGGTGTAAACAACGTAGCAGTGTAACCAATCCACCAATTTTGTCTGCACAGTGTAAGAAGGGTGGCTCAAAACGACGATGAAGGTCCATGGCCCACCTACAAAGCTCTTTGAAGGCCTTGGGGCCCAATCCAACTAAAAATAAAATTGTTTGATGTAATCAACAATTGGGCCATGTTCACTTTTTTTTTTTAATTACTGTTATGAAGCGATCTTTATACTGGCGTTGAACATGACATTGCACCACGCACCTGGATCTAGATAGCTCTGTAACAAAACAATTATGTATGGTACAACAACAATGGTTGTAGATCTGAGGACCGCCGAGGGATGAGCGCCCACTTCCACTTTGCAATAAATATCATGTAGTACATGGATTTATCACAAAACGCCCAGTGGAAAGATGTCAATCTGAGTATGGAGGAGAGCCCATGCACGATCTGCAACTAAGACACAGAGGGCCGAACATATTGAATCGCTGAGGACTGAGTGTGTTGCACCCCACACACATGGTCTCTGACACGACAACAAAACTCTCCAAGCCACCCAAGCCATGAAGCAAATTGATATAGTGAAATCAGATTTGTAAGACAATGTTATACCCAAGAAATCCATAAATAAAGAAGTCAGATGGATCAGCTTGGGACAATATTCGAACTTGGACAACAAATCAATATTTGTCAGAAAAACGAGAAAGGGTTTGCAGAAGTTAGCTCTAATACCGTGTAGATGTTTGGAAAAGAATACCACAAGTACAATAACCCTCTACAACACCAAAATAAACTTTTACAAGAGGAATCTCTATTTACAACAATGGAAAGAAGCCTAACATTTAAGGAGGACAACAACTATACTGCAGGATAGAGAAGGGCTGACTTACATAAACTTACAACTATGAAGAGTTGGCTTACAAATGTGACATCTATACTCCTGGCTACTTACACTAACATAAACATGATTGTAGTCATCAAATGAAGAGAACACTTATAGATTATTCAAGGAAAGATAGTCAACATAATTCCAATCCAAATTAGTGCAAATGAACTCCTTTTTACATTTTTTACAACTCAAAAGACCAATCACAGATTATGATCACTATAAGGGGCTTCTAAACTTCCTTTGAATCCCCTAGTTTTCTTCATCACATTGGTATATTAATGGGTGGGTCTTCATAAAACACATGGATGAAGTAGTTAGGTGGAACCTTGGAGAAAGCATAAATAATACTACATATTTTTCCTCAATCATTATATTAACAATTGTGGACACCACTTCATGGTTTTATATGAATGTTTATATATTACAAAACCATGTGAAAAATATGCATTTTTTTTTTATTTTGTGTAAAATGATGGAGAGTGCTATTACAGAAAAATGATTTTGGTGTGATGAATACTCTATGTGAGATAGTTAGATGTAATGGATTTAACATAGGGTTTTTTTTTCGATACAAACAATTGTTGCACCTTATATAATTGCTATACATTGCATGGCACATTGAACAAATTTAACATTCAAAATATTTTGGCAAGAAAGGATTGGTTAACAAAGTAGAAACTCTCGTGAATGTTCTACATGGATTCTTTCACAAAAACTCAAAAGAGGATTATGAAATCAAAAAATTGTAGATGATTTGATGAGTGGGAAGAATCTTTTACGAAATGCCGAAGCACGGTGGATCTCACTCCATGATCTTGTAGAGCACATTTATAATAAATATCTTCTTTGGTTGGATTCATGGTTGAGAATTGTTTTAGTATGGATAGAGTCTAGGTGTTTGTGCATCAATTAATCTGGTATGTGGCATCCTTCCCTTGTTGCTTCACAAGTATCCATTGATCAACATTGTGCACAGAGGAGCATTTTCTTTAGCAAAGTATACAAAGGAGAGAAAAATGGCATGTTCGCTTTTAGATAATTTGTATAAAACCGACAAAATCCTTTTATAGCATTGATTTCACAAAATAGAAAGAACTCATTGGTCTTACAAATCTTCAAAACGTTTGGACGCTTGATGAAAATAATTGTGTATGTGATTTAGTGTGTGACAATTTTGTTCATTTTTATATTCTTTAAAAACATGGGTATATTATAAAGGAGAAGAGATTTCTTAGACATGAATTTCAAGTTGTCAATGAAGCAATAAAGTCAAATCTTACAAACATTGAATGTCATTAATTGTAGAAATTAGAGAAATGTTTCAAAGAGATCAAGTACTAGAAGTAACGGTCATTGCTTATCCACGATGCTAGAATCATAGTTGGGACAAAGAAGTAATACTTTATGAATTTAAAAAGAAGGTACATAATTTAATTGATTATGATTTCCGTAGAAATGTCGTTGAAGCACATCGTATGGATGGAATCTTAGATGCCAATAAATTACATAAGTGTTTTTTTTAACACTATTGAGTAGTTTGGACAACTAGAAGACCCTTCATCAAATGGATCTATCAAAAGATTACATGTTCGGTTAGATAGGAGCAATACCTTGAAGGAACACATGTCAAATTATTTCAAATTGGTTGACTTATGTCAAACTATCATTTTGGGTTCTATGGAGGATTAAAGGATTTTAAGCTTGGTTTCATTTTTAAAGCCCAAGTTTAGGAATATATTGGACAATAACCTCATTTTTTGTTTGTTTGCATTCATTAGTATATGATGTCAACAACTCTCTATGAGAGCATCAACACTTGGGACATAATATAGGAGAATAGGGAGAAGCAATACGGTGGACTTTTTGAAAGATTTTGACTTGAAAAATGCACTATATGATGAGAACATATTTGATAAATCTAATGGTTTATCTTATAAGGATGGTCATCTTTGCAATATAGAAGATGGAACAAATACTTGGAATTTTGACTTATGAGAGATGAATGTACATAGTAGACCTCAAGATATGAAGGCTTGAACTTGACAATTGAAATAAATTTATTTTCGAGGAAAATATTACACTGTGCATGAATCATTGTCATCATTTGCATTTACTTACACTATTTTTTCTATTTACTTGTTCGAAAGAATTTTTAAGGCACATTGTATCTTATTTTGTTATGATTCATTCTTAAGTATTATTTCAAAATGATGGAAGTAGTTATCCATGTTGATACTTTTCATAATAGACATGGTCTTGAATGTTTGGTTTCAAGTCAACAATATTCCTCAACAAATCCTCTTCTAAAGAGCCATTTATATGTGTTAATCAATGCTTGAAAAGTTACACAAATTTATTTTCCTTTTGAGATATGGGAAATGTTTTGTGGATCCAAAATTTTCAATTGCTAGCAATCAATTTAATACTAGTACCTTACACCATTTAGAAGATGATGTCATGGAACTAGTGTTTATGGTCAACAAACACCTTTGAAACTATACTTTATATTATGTCCATCTTCTTGCAAAACGCCTACATATTGATAATAGATTATTTTCTAACATTGTAGTCCTTGCTTATATCGATGCTTTCATCCATTGTGATATTGCATATGTATATTTAAAAAAGAGGAAGTGGTGCAAAGCAATTAAGTCCCTACATTTTTGGGATGCAAAGCAACATAGATGATCAACCTATCAATTTGCTCCCTCGAAAGTGATGTGTTTTGATAGGGGAATTAGGGTCCCTAGTACAACACGGTCTGTAGAAGGCTAGACTATTGCCTTCAAATACCTTCATGAACATTCTTGTGCATAGTTCAATGGTTGAATATGATGGATGCTTGCTACACTTAATGTTGTCTAGTGAAGAAAAATAGATATGTCATGCAAACACAATAACTATGAAACATGTCTATCTATGTTTGAATGAAGACAAACACAAGAAATTGAAACTATTTTTCTGAAAAGAATCCACATGAAAGATGTCGGTTTCATAATTAAAATGATATAATATGGAAAAGTTGGAAAAACTTCCCACAACAATGAATAGAACATTACCTATATGATGCATAATAATTTTCAGGGCAGTGTTAGCACCTATATTGGTAGAGAAGATTGATAAGCTATAAAGAGAGGAAACTTCATATATTAAGTAAATATAGTAACCATGTAGAACATGTTGACTTGATTAAAGGGGCATACGTAGAAGGATACAAAAGAATTTATTGTAACAAATAGAAATCATTTTATGATGTACAACACCTAAAAAGGGAAATGAAAAAAATACCACCAACCATTAAGATTCAATAGCCAAATCCTCAATTGTAGAAAGCATAATTTCTACAATTGCGAGGAAGTAAACACAATTTGATTTATTTCTATAGTAGAAATTGTTAATGCTTGATCTAGAGATAAGAAAATTTGTATTTCTCTAGTTTATTGCCTATAAATATAGTTATGGCAACTTGCACTTTATTTTATATTATTTTTTATTTAGAAAAAAATGTTTTGACTTCTTAGAATAATGTCAATAATGTTACAAATAACCTTATGGCCTTAGGTTTGGATATGTATGGATTAAATGTCATTCCCAGACCATTTTTAAAGCATGACCCTTCCCATGAGTACATAGAACTTTAAGCACCATGACAAAACATTTGTTTCCATTCATGTCATCAAGAACCACAATACCCATCCAACAACCATTACACTAATAGATTTCACATACATTGTAATCAATTCATCAACATTCACAAATTCAAGACTCATTAGAAGAATTCAAATTTTCATTCAACAATTTGTCTACTCAAAATTTCTTTAAAAAAACTAGAGAGGAGATAAAAGGAATCAAATAAGAACTTTGTTGAAGTGGGTTTTCAGAAAAAATGAAAGAAACTACATTATTGAAACAAGAAGAATAACTTCCATAAATAGACAGATGGCATATTTGATTTCTCGAGAAGGTTGATTTAGTGATGATGTTGATCCATGCATTGAAGAAACTCTAAAATACTATTTACCTATCTCCACATCTTAACCTTATGTTTCTAATTGATGGGATTTTAATGAACACTCTATTTTCTATTTAGAACAAGTGAATAATGAACATTCTATGACCTATTTCAACGTTTTAACTAACAAGAAGGGGTGGATAAAACTCATGCCAAATTTATGGTGCTATACAAAATGATTAGGAAGTCTAAAAGCTACTTCATTCATTATAGCTACCCACTCAACGGAGAAATGTGTAGGGTTCTTTTTCCCAAATAGACGACAAAGCATCATGGATATATATAATATATGAGAATCTAAGGATGTTGTGGAATACATACCATGAGCGTCAATTTTGAATTTATCTAGATGTCCCCACCAGGACTTGATTATATCATGGTCATTTCTACTGTATTGAGTGCATTTGTTTCTCTGAAAATTCAAGAGAAATTTTGCATTGTAAGTATATTTGGGTGTATAAGAAAGTTTATTGTTATAGAAATATTTGCCTCACTATTGCTATCTTGCACAGAGGGCCTTTTTCCATTTCCCTATGCAGAATTTCCATCCCTTTTTTATGAATCCAGAGCTAAAAATATACATTTTTTCACATATACACTCCCTAACTGCTATGCAAGATGCGTATACGCTTGCTGCTCCATTATAGCTCGTGTATATCAGGATTTGTGCTAGAAAATACAAAATGAGGTCGGGTTTCCATGTCATGACAGAAGATCTCTGATCCTTGGCCTTCCATATACTGGAAACGTTCTGACTCGGCCCTTCAGTTGCATTTTGGAGGCTTTAAGAGCACAATTTCAAAGTATGGAAAAGAGAGAAAGCATTCAACTTTGAGAGCAAAGTTACTCTGGAGAAATTAATTCATATTGAGTATGCATCCCTTTGTCCCTCAAGTCTGAACATAGTGTTCAGCCCCCAAGCTCTTCCCTTATTGTTGAGAGGACCTCTTTGCCTCTTTCTCATGAGCTTGCCTTTGGTGGAGGATTGAAGTGGTGGAGGCCCAGTTGGAAGGAACTTGGTTTCTTGGTTTCGAACCGTGCCAACACGGAAGTCTGTAATGTTGACACTTCTATTGATCAATTATTAATAGAAATACTCCTTTCTCATCCTATTGGTATCTTGCAAATATATGATTATTATCCATGGGTGTGTTTGTAATGTTTATTAATGGATTATGCTATCTGATGTGTTAATCCCTTTTATATCATCACTATCTACTTGCTTTGCTTGTTTGTTAAGAACTTCTTGCAGGTATAAAGCTTTGGGTCAAAGTGCTCAACGGTGGAACATCATCAAATGTTGGATCGAGGTAGGCCTCTTTCTTGTATTACACATTAGTCTATATAGAATATGTTGGAATTGAGTTGATTTGTATAGTCACATTTGTCTTTTGTGGTTTACCCTTGGCCATAGAGAGTTTTTCCCTTGTAACAGAAATGGCGACTCCACTGGGGAGAGATCTTCCTTCTAAGGGTTGAAGTAATTTTTCTTCTTACATTTCTCTTTTTCCTTTGTGTTTCTTGGCGTATCACTGCTTGACAGATCATGTTCACTCTGAGTCTGAGTTTTCAGCCTTTTACCTTGGCCTGGCCTTGTTTTAAAGCATATATGCCCTTTTTTCCTTGACATTCGCGTATACACGCTTAATGTCTCACTGCAAGAAGCGTATATACGCTCTGTTCTCCTGAACAGTCGCGTATACCACTTCCCCTTGCTTGTTTGCTTGGTTGAGTGACTGTTGGGTAAGATTTAAAGATTGTTGAGCCTTCTTAGGTCTCTGTAGTGTCTGTTGAGATTATATGGGATGATAGGAAGCCTGTTTGGAGTCGAATTTTTGGGCGTAGTCTTTCTCTTTGTTTTCTATTTTTAATTTGTCCTTGGCTTCTGGGTTGTTTGCTTGACTGCCTGGTATTATGCTTGAGTTACTGCTTTTATACACAGTAGAATTCATATGTCAAGTTGCTTATCATTCCATGCATTTTCTTTTTAGAATATTGAAAATACAAAAAAAATAGGCATTTTGCATTGGTTGGCATTTTTGTCTTTGATTTTTTATCATTAACTTAGCACATTTAGCGAAATATTGTATTTTACTTCTTAATTGCAGATTTGAAATTGAAGACTGCACTGTTTTTATTAGCACATCATTCATTGAAAGGTTAAAGATAGACTTTGCATTATATCCATATTTATTTTTTGGCAGAGTCATAACACCATGAGTTTCACTTCCATGCCTTTTTTAGTAACCACAGCCAGTAAAATTTACGCTTTAAACTAAAATTGATTAGTCACGATTTTATTTTTAGGGTGCACAAACTAGCTTAGGATTTAGTGCCTTGGAATAGGATTTTGTGAGTAAACTTCTCCAAGGCAATTAAATCAACATATGTGTCTGAAACAAGGAGTTGAGAAGTCCATTGTATAATCGATAAGATCAGGAGGTTCTGCTCACACCAGAGCTAATCACGAGGTCGCATGAAGTTAGTTAAAGGGATAACCCCTAGATACTCACCTAGCATCAGAGATATTTCTGTGGATTTATTCGTATTTGGGGATCTTGCTAGTGCCCATACCTCTGTGAGAGGCAGTGCTTTCAAGGTTTTGGACTTTGCTACCCTGCCCATACGGTGATCCAGACTTACGACTGCTCACCTATACATCGGTTATACAGTGGTTTATTAGTTTCTTGACTTAAGTATCTCATAGGTTACTTCCAGGGGTTATTCTGCTTGTACCCTAAGTCAGATAAGGGTCGGACAACACACAACCTTTATGGAGGATTACCTCTCTGGGGGGATCTGACCGACTGGTTGTTAAGCCCACGAGGGCCTTTATAACTGATTTTGTTACCTCCAAACTTTAGTGGGGCGTCTCAGGTCCCTCCTGGACGAGACATACCTTCTTTTGTGAGGGAGGCCACTCAACCACTTTATCCCATTTGCATGCATATTGGTCGTTTGATTTTTTGGTATGCTCTTTGACTACTAGTGGGCCATAGGATATATTTTTATTTGTGGAAGAGTCATAAGTCGTCGTGGAGTCAGACCAGCTTCCTTGCAGATCCCTTCGGTTGTTACAGTTACCACCGGTTTTCGAGTCATTTCCTTATAAAAGGCGTAGAGTTATCAGTAATGGTACACAAACATCCACTTTTCAGACTTGTGGTCCCACAGGGATGAATACTGAGTCTAGTCTTCATAACACTGGGAGTTCTTCGACTCCCAATCCCACTATAATTAATGGCACTCCTTCAACATCTGCAACTGCTACAGTTGCAGTGCCAGAGGCTTACACCGGTACTATGGCGCGGCCTGTAGTTAATGCTTCATCTCTTTCCTTGAACCCTTTTGGGGGTTTTGGCCACTCGTCGAGTTACAATGTTTAAACCATCTCCATGGCTTCTAGTCCGTTTTCTTATGGTATGCCTACTTCGCCTTGCAGTTTTTAACTGCCATCCCAGCTGCTAGCCATAATGCTAGCCTTGGACTTGGGGGCACTACACCTCCTTACACTCCTTTCCTGTTTGGTGGTTTTCATATTCCCCAAGCGAATCCTAATGTAGGGAGTGTCCCTATTCTTAACCCCGGGTCTAATCCTTCTACGATTGGATGGAGCAACCCAGCTGGCGGACAAGTTCACCCTATATCCTTATCCCTTCAATGATGATTCCGACCAATAATTTTGGCATGATGAATCCACTTCAATCCTCCAGGTTCCCACCTGGAGGAGGTCAGTCTTACACTTTGGGTACTCCTCAACCTAGATCTAATCTAGTTGGGGGCAGTTTTGACAACCCCCAGCTTAGATTTAATCCAACTGGGGGCAATTTGCCTAACCCTTATCAGAACATTCCTGCTGGAATGATGCCCAATCCATCTTTTACAAATTAGCCTAGAGGAGGGTCTTATAATTCTGGACAAGGTTTTGGTCCTCACCAGAATCCTTGATGGAAAACAGTTCCTAATGCACAATCTTTCACGGGAGGATGGGGTCAGGTGTCGCAACCCCATATTCCCTTTTTGGCCACGCTTAATCTGCTAGATTTGTCTAAACTAATGAATGACCTGGTGAGTCATGACCCCACATGGCCCCCTGTCCCTACCAAATTTCCATCAGACATTCCAAAGTTTGAAGGTAAGAATGGCGAAGACCCTGGTGATAACGTCACTACTTTTCACCTTTGGTGCTCATCGAATTCTCTGAACCATGATTCTATTAGGTTACGATTGTTTCAACACACTCTCATTGGAGTGGCATCACAATGGTACATTGAGCTACCTAGGGGGACATATAGTTCATTCCATCAGTTGGTGCTAGCCTTTCTCAATCACTTTCAACTATCCATTCTTTATGATGTTGGCCTTGAACTTTTGACAACTTTACGCCAGGGTACCGACACTCACATCTCGGACCATATCCAAGAATGGCGTAGGCAAAGGAGGTTGGTTAAGACTCCTATACCCCTAGCCTTTCTTCTAGAATGGTTCCTAAAGTCTTTACACACTCTTATTTTAAAGGACGTTGCTACTTCCGGGGTCTTCAGCAAGGAAGAAGCTATCCTTAGAGCCCAGCCATTTGAATTGATATATGCTCAGTCAGGGATGTTATACCACCTTCTTCCAGACACACCGCGAACAAATTACGATCCTAGACAAACTCTCAGACCTCATGCCGATGGCATTGTAGGGTCTGCCATTGTAAAATCCACAGACTTGGCAACAAAGTCTTCTAGAGGACCAGCTTCATCTGGATCCTCGAAACCCATCCAGTCGGCGGATGTACATTCCGTACAATCGTCGAAAAACCCAAATGGTGACCAGCAACTAGATGGGAATAAAAGGAAAGGTCGAAATAATCGTAAGGGTGGGAAGAATAATAATAATAAACCCAAGGACAAAGATAATAATGGGAAATAGAATGATAATGCTGGAGAGGGCAAGAAAGAGAAGCGTAAGGTGAAGTTTCCTTGTAAACTTTGTACCGATGACCACCTTACCCACTTGTGCCCCAAACTTGCGGAGGCTACAAGGATTTTAAATCTACCACCCACTGTGTTGATGAATCTATTCCCACACAACAAGCACTTAGCCTCAAGTTCTTCGAACGCCAGAAATGCGTCTGGTGGAAGTCAAAACCCACCATCGCAAGATGGCGATCGTGTTTGCATCAATATGATTGACGCAAAAATTGATATAGCCACCCGCTCTCAAGATTATATCTCTTCAAAAGCTAGTACCAGCCTAGAACCTCCTCCTCCACCCCTAGAGATGAACGTACAGATCGAGAAACCAGAGCCACTGCCTCGTATTCTGAAAGGAGTACTCAAGTGCTTTACCCATAATCCTAATGCTAGAGCCACCCAGAACTACTCTATTGTTGAAGATCTGGGCCAGACCCCTTGTGCGATGTTGGATTTGGAGGTACTCCAGACGTGTCCATCACAGAGGAATGCCTTAGTCTTTGCCTTATGAGCTCTAGAACCTAGTGGCTCTAAATTCATCAAGTTTGATGTCACGGACATGAAGCCTTGCTTACCCTACCATGTGGCTTTTCAAATCCAAGTGGAGTATTCCAAGTATACTATCAAACGAGTGGTCATTGATGAAGGTGTTGCCACTTCCGTGATGTCCATGGTATGTTGGAAAGCTATCGGTTCTCTGACCCTTTCCAAGTCGTCGAACATGTTGACTGCATTTGACAGTCATTCCTTCCGCCCTCATGGTATTCTTCTTGCCTTTCCAGTCCAGTTAGGTGGGAATATGGTAGAGGTGGAAGTAGAGGTAGTTGATGCACCTCTCGATTATAACTTGTTACTAGGTCGCAATTGGACCTATGCTATGTTCATTGTCGTATCATCTATTTTCTGTGTACTTTGTTTTCCTCATCAGGGGGAGATCGTGACGATCGACCAGTTATCTTTTGCATACTCTAGTCCTAACGCATCTATTGGACCGTCGATCCCTGTGATCGACAATTCTCAGTCGACAACTGAGAATATCGGTGTTGGAATGTATTCTTCCCTCATGGGGGCTTTCGAATTCTCGGCACCAATTTACCACGTTTACGCCATGTCTAGTACGCCTGCTTCAAGAGAGAGGTCCATTCCTTTCTTCACTTCCAATTTTAGTGATCCTTGAACCCTACCTTCTCTGACTTCGTCGATTGAAGGTCAGTCCCATGCTAGCATGGCTATGCCACTATCGGCAGAGGATATTGTGTATCAAGCTATCGCTGACTCTTTCGTCGATCCCAATCCTATTACCTCACAAACGGATGAGGAGGATCTCGTTCTTAGGCCCATATGGGCCACTTCATTATGTTGTTCACATGATTTCTTAGATGAGACTTTGCCTTCGGATGAAGCCATACTTGAAGCCGTGAATTTTTCCGAGGGACCTTGGGATGACATGCATCATCGATCTTATTTTCTCCCAAATCTTGAAAGAATCAAGAAAGATGATTTTCGATCTACCTTGAGAGAGATAGTCAGTCACATCGTAGCTCCACTTGATACGCACGGTATTTATGCTGAAGGAAATATGACAAGTATTTCTCTTACCATCTCGATCGACATCTCTCGTACCCCTGGAAAAATTAAGAACGCAAATATAGGTGTGGATTGTTCGTCGGAAGAGATTTTGATCTACACCAACCTCTTCAAAGAATTTTGAGATGTATTTGCTTGGTCATATGAAGAGATGTTAGGGATCGACCCTCGTATTGTCGAACATGAAATTAGATCTTATCTGGATGCTAAACCTGTTCGACAACGTCTTAGAGTTGTTAATCCTAGGAAGGCCCTAGCTATTAAGGTAGAGGTGGAGAAGTTACTTAATGTCGGCTTCATCTAGTTGGTTCCCTTGACCGAATGGGTATCAAACCCTGTTCCTATGAATAAAAAGAAAGGAACCATCCGTGTGTGTATGGACTTTCCCGACCTGAACAAAGCTTGTCCTAAAGATAACTTCCCCATGCCTTTGATTGATCACATTCTTGATGAGTGTGCAGGAATCGAAATATTTTCCTTTATGGATGGATTTTCAGGATATACCCAAATCCAGATCAAACCTAAGGACCAACACAAGACGGAATTTATATGTCCTTGGGGCACTTTTGCATACCAGAAAATGTCTTTCGGCCTGAAAAATGCCGGAGTAACCTTCCAACACGCCATGACTTTCTCTTTTCACGATCTCAAGCATATAGTCGAAGCTTACCTCGATGATCTTGCTGCTCACTCTCGCAAGAGAGTGGATCATGTCACACACCTTCGGTTGGTTTTTGAAAGATGTCGTTACTATAGAATTCTATTAAACACTCACAAATGCATATTTTGAGTTAGGTCTGGCCATCTCTTAGGATTTTTAGTTTTTGAGACTGGGATCATGGTAGATCCTCTTAAGGTTGAGGCAATACTTCAATTTCCTCCCCCAAGCACAATTAGACAACTTCAAGGTTTACAGGGGAAATCTAACTTTCTGCGTCGGTTTATAGTGAATTATGCCAATATCACTAAGGGTTTCATGCACCTACTAAATAAAGACACCCCGTTTATCTAGGATGAGTGAGCCCAGGAGTCTTTCGACGCCATAAAGAAAGCCTTGGTATCAGCTCCTCTACTAAAATCTCCTCATTACAGTAGAGATTACTTGTTATATATTGCCGCGTCCGAAGAGACGATTGGTATGGTTCTAGTTAAGGAGGATGATGAGCTCCATGAGCACGTCATCTACTATCTCAGTCGAAATTTAGTCGGTCCTGAGCTTAATTAATATCACGTCGAAATGTTAGCTTTGGATGTCGTTCACACAATCCAATGTTTACAACACTATATATTGCTTTGAAAAACTATTGTAGTTGCTAATGTTAATCCATTTCAATACGTCCTCACTAGGTGTATCATAGACAGGAAATATAATAAATGGATTGTCATCTTACAAGAATTTGATCTCGACTTTGCTTCAGCCAAGTCCAAGAAGTCACTAGTTTTTGCAGAGTTAATAGATGATTTCCCACGATTAGACGAGGATGTTATCCATGTCGATTCGTTTGCAGATGAACACATTTTCATTGTCTCGCCATCTGACCCCTGGTATGGAGACAATGTTTTATATCTTCAAACCTTGAAGTTCGCTCAGCATCTCTCACAAGATAATCGACAGCAAGTTAGATACCAAGCCAAAAAGTATACCAACATCGAAAACACTTTGTATCACCAAGGAATAGATAGTATCTTACGTCGTTGCTTAACTCATGACAAAGCCAAGTTAGTCCTAAATGACTGCCACAAAGGGGCTTGTGGTGGTCACCTATCCGGGCTTGGGACAGCTCAAAAAATCCTGCGAGTCGGTTACTTTTGGCCCACCATATTTAAAGGTTTCATTAAAGGGATTAAGAAGTGTCACCCCTTCCAGGTGTTCACTCGAAAAATGTGATCACACCCATCCCGTCTTCACCCAGTCATTACCATCGGTCCCTTCACCAAGTGGGGGGTAGATTTTGTCGATTGCAACCCAACTTCGGTTGGGGGGAATCAACACATCATTGTGGTTGTCGACTACTTTACCAAGTGGGTTGAAGCCATGCCTACTGTAAAATATGATGGGAAGAAGGTAGCCTTCTTCGTGTTCAACCAAATTATCACTCAGTTCGGTATCCTGAGTGAGATTGTCACTGATCATGGCAGTCACTTTCAGAATGAAATGATGGTAGAACTAGCATATAAGCTGGGGTTTAAACATGGTCACTCATATCCTTATTAACCCCAGGAAAATGGGCAAGTAGAGGCCATCAACAAGTCTCTCAAGACCATCTTGCAAAAAACTGCCAGTCGAAGTAATTCCAATTGGCACATCATGTTGTATCCTGCGCTTTGGGCATACCGAACCTTGGTTAAGACTGCCATCGGTTTTTCCCCTTTTCAGTTAGTGTATGGTGTGGAGTCAATACTTCCCATTAAATGTGAAATCCCTTCTCTCAAATTGGCAGATGAGCTCCTACCTGACACTTCAGATTTAGAGCAACACCTAGTGCACCTAGAGAGTCTTGAGGAGCAACGTCGAGACACCTTTACGGCTATCGAGGAAAACAAAAAATGTGTCAAGGTTCAGTACGACAAGTCTGTTTGTCCACGGTTGTATACCGGGGGTGACTTGGTCCTCTTGTATGACCAAGACAAAGAACCGCTAGGGGCAAGAAAGTTTAAACCCATGTGGCATGGTCCTTATATCATGAGACGTGTTCTATAAAAAGGAGCCTACGAATTGGAAGATTATGAAGGGAAGAAATTGGCCGAGCCCAAAAATAGGCTCTACTTGAAAATTTATTATGCTTGAGCCCTGGGCTTGGGTGAAACCCTTTGTATACTAATATAAATTTAGTGTATATACATCTTTTTTCTTTTTTTCTTTGGCTTGCTCATCAATTTTTCCCTTTTGGTTGGCAGATGTCAACAGAGTCTTCGGTCTACCTAGGATTCACAAACAGAGCCAGTCGTCATACACGGAACTTGGCTTCCTCTGCTTGGGTGATTTACTCACCCGAGGGTCTACTGGTGCCTTCAGGTGGCGTATGCCTAGGACCATCCATGAATAATGTGACCGAATATAGCATCTTCATAGAACTTTTGCGTGATGCTATCTCACATGGTATTCTCTCTCTATATGTTCACTTGGATTCTTAGTTAGTCGTATGTCATTTGAACGATCGTTACCGTGTGTGTGATCCAATGTTACTCCGTCGATTCCTACGGGTATGTATTTTGGAACGACGATTTGATTTTATTACATACTTTCACATTCCTAGAAGTTCTAATCATGTATTTTGTTGTTCCAGAGTCTATACTTAAGGATTAGAAGTACAGTGTCTAGGCATCCGAAAGTGGGTTAAAGGTAGAGAAGAGAGAAACATCAACCTTCGGCAAGGGAAACTAAGGAATATTTTTACATTGGCATTGTCTAGCTTCCAACTGTTCCTGGATGGTTATGTCATATTCAATCGTTTCCCATGAACGTTCGAGTTCAACCCAGGTAGTAACTGTTTTGAGAATATTATCAAAAAGGTTTAAGGTAATGTGTGTTTTATTTGATAATCCAGGTTCGATATTGGGTTGTGTTGGTACAGGGACAGTCATGGAGGAACAGTAAAATAAGAAAAACTTCAGAGAGAAATTAAGTGATGTCTCAATTCGGTCGTAATAAAAGAGAGTTTACGGTTTCGGAAATAAAACGGGGTGCAAATCAAAGGCTCTTTTCTGTAACTGAGTTATATCTTAATAAAAAATATGAGGTGGGATAAAAACATTTAGTTGTCTATCGAGTAAGGCCCCTATCAAGGGAGAATCTCATGTATAAACAGAAGAGGAAAAAATGTAAGGAAATAACCCGATGAAGCATAAAATATATATGGAATTTTGAAAGTGTTGACTGGTCTTACACCTGCTGATAGCTGGTACAAAGGAAAAACAGTAAACAATTATAGAAAACCAAAATTCATTCACTATAGTAGAGGTTATACTAAATTATAGCGAAGCATTCATCAAATAAGAATATGAAATGAAACGAAATAAGAGATACAAGAAAACAAACTCATAACACAGTCGTGACAGAATTGAGAATCTTCAGATTTTCTTTGTATTAACTCTCAAAGTGTAAAAACTCTGTTACAATCGACACAAAAAGGTCCATCCCTTGTACTTTCTCTCTATGGTATATTTATACAGTTTTACAATAAGATAGAATCTCAATCGTTACAAAAATTTTGATTATGATAGAGAGGAGAGAAATCACTCCATTTCTTCTTCTTTGTCTTTACTTGGTGCCCAAAGTTTGTCCTCGTGCATGATTGGTACAGGTGACACATCTTTCAACCAGCTGAGATATCAGCCTTGATGGTTCTGCTTGACAGTTGGCTTCAAAAGAGTAACAGTCTCGGGCTAATTGCGATAGCCTGTCTTCCATCTGTCTGTCTAGGATGTCGATAGCTAATAATTTTGCGCTCGGTTTAATCATACATTTGTCTATTTGGACTATGTCTGCCATAGTCACTTGTGAGATCTCGGTCGAATCTCTTTCCTCTTTTTCCTTTCAATCAAGCGAGATTTTTGCCATATTCATTTGAATCAATGCCTCGGCACTACCTCCGCTATCAATGCCTAGTAGCTTACCATCTATAGAACTAAAGGCCTCTTCCAAGGAATTTGTTACCCTTTTTGCTTGTAGCTTGCTTTTCGAGATGATGTGCTCCCATTCTTTCAATAGAATGTTTCCTCTGGTCTTCTCCGAAATGGTGAACCTGGGAGTACTTCTCGAATCCCTATTGTTTGTGGTTGTCACAGCCTCTTGGAAGGCGACCCGTGCTGCTCCAGTTTCCCTTTCTCTAGCAAATAAGTTCTCTGAAACTCGGTTGACTAGCAAACAGTTATCCTGGATTGCTTCTAACTTGGCGAGTAAATTTCGTTGGGCCGCAGAGACTCTGCTCCGAATCTCCATCGCTTAGGATTGGAACATCCTGATATTTATCACTTTGCTTTCGGCGATCTTCACCCTTTCCTATAGTTGTTCGATCAAATCCTTTTGTTGGCTTGCTTGCATCTGACCATCCCAGACCACCAGTTGTGCTTGCTCGAGCTTAGTCTTGAGTAGCTCTATCTCGTTTTTATCGGCCAACCTAGCCTGCTCTATTCCTACGCTCGCCTGGTCTTTGGCAGTCTATGTTGTTGTGGCTAGTCTGGCTTCAAGGGTCTTGATGAGGTGATTTTTTCATTTGAGATGGTTCTTCAAAAGCTCGACTGAAAATTGATTCACCAAGGCATATGCTCCTAATGTCCCTTCTATTTCAGTCATGAATTGTTCATTCTTCTTGTCCTTCCCATCAGTTATGACTTTGTATTTCTTGGTTGTCGACTCCCCTTCCTGATAAAATTCTCTCCTTACCACTGCTTTTCTCTTCTTATCGAAGAAAAACTCATTTGGGGGGAGCTCTTCCACCCTTATAGGCCTCAACTCTTCATTGAAGATCCACCCTGCGTTTGCAAAGGGGTAACTGATGTGATAGGATCTCTGATTTGTTTTGCTGATGGTCCAGGGGTAGTACTCGGACTCTGCTTCTTCGGTGGTTCAGGAGTCTTTATCTGTACTTTCAAACTCTTAGTTTTCTCTCCCTCGTCCTGGTGTTTTTCTTGATCGGGAGTCACATCCTTAGAGCCTTCGGCATCTTTTTGTTTCACCTCCGCAGTACTCGGACTCTTACCCCGCAAAAATGTGGGAAGACAATTGCGTCGTTGTTCTTGGAACTTTAGAACATCGGCTCTCTCCTTGGGTGCCAAGGTTTGTATCCAAGCTAGAATCTTGGCATAGGACCTTACGCCTCAGAAAATGTCATCCGAGGGTGAATTCTCATTCTCAAATCTCTTGAGCCCACAACTGACCAAATGATTTCTCACGACCCTTTGCGGATCGTGCTTCTTGTATTCAATGAGGACCAAATTTAGGTCTTCCAGGGATGTTGCCTCAGCTTTGGCATGCCCGAAATCTAATAAAGAATATGAATTTAAATGAATAGGAAAAGGTGGCCATACCTTCTTTGAGTATCCCTTAAGCTCCTTGCTTATACCACCGATTATTGTTTCTCTAGAAACCTCACGACAAGCCAGCTTGTCGGGAATGAACAATGGCAATGCATGTGGGGGAACAGAAGCCCCGAAAACTCTGAGATACGAAAATTCGGCTTCTACATACCAGTCGGCTATGCTACTCAGATTTGTCACTATACTGTCTAAGATCTTAGGTGGCGGGTGACCAAAAATAGTGACATGCAGAGGCACCATCACCCAGTTGAAGATTTCATATATGAAATTTGTTGCTTTGTTTTCCCACAATTTCTCATGATAAACATGGATAGGCTCGTCTTCTACTGGGGTCCAACTCCAGCTCATTAAGGGAAATGGTGTTAAAAAACACACAGTGTCCATAATGTATGCAGACATGCAAAATGAAGACGCCTTCCCACTCTCTTTCTGCGCTCGATAATCTATGACCCGGCTGGTCAAGATATCGAACAAAATTTTCTCCCAGTCGAAGGAACTGCCTTCGGTGACCCAAAACATTAGAGGCACCCATGGAAGAAAAAAACGTGAGGTGCCCTCTCTCCCATATAACCTGCATGTCATCATAGCTACATACTTGTAATGCGGTTCTAAGGAAGCTATTGAATATATGTCGTGGTTGTCAGCCCTGAACTTCGCGACGTGAGAAACCCAATCTTTTATTAAACTAGACATGATTTTATCATACTATACACATTCCTTCTGTTTGAACTCATCCAAGAATTCAACGCCATATGTATAGTCGGATGTTGTGGGCAGCTTATACATGGCTTGCAGATGTTCAGGCCTGAAAGTCTCGATGGTGACCTTCTGCTCATTCCTGATGGTTCTGGTTGGTATGTCCACATGGTCTAATGCCCATCGGACCATGTCATAATATGGAATCAATCGTGGCCTGGCTACTACTTTATGCATTCTGGATTGAATGATGATCTTATACTTGGTGGTTATATCATCTTTTTCATTTTCGCTGGAGTCATCGGAATAATCCACCAATTCAGCCTACAGAACATCAGAAACGAACGACCAATTCGGGACTGAGTTGATACTTTGAGGTGAAGTATCAGCGACATTATCCGAACCTTGTCCCGAAACCTCTACATTGGCCTTAGATGCTTTACGTGGGGCCATGCCTGGAGATTCTTCTTTAGCTCTTCTACGATAAAAATACGTATACATACAGAAGTTAACTCACTAAGAAAATGTTCTCTGCGTAATATGAAAATGCATTTGTTATAATGAACCACAACTCTTATATATATTTGAAAACTCGGTACTTTTCAGAATAGGTCTATCAAATCACGTTTCGAAATAAATTTTGCCATAAAAATACGATCTTTATTCGTCGATTTGCCATATTTCCTAATTAATGCCATAAATTTTGGCAGTTTGAAATGTCAGTTGGTGCATGGAAGGAATAAGGCTACCTCGTAAAACATGCAAGCATCAAGACACGGGATATATTGATTTAGCTTAATTAATCCGGTTTTACCAATGTTAATTTATTTTTCGGTACTCGTTGTATCGGAATTTTTTCTTTAACTCTTTGAACCTCTAACCCCCGAATTTACGATGATCGATTTTGGTTAACAAAACCGCAATTGTGATTAGACGCTTAATTGACTTCGTAATTACTTATATTTGCCATATCACGACTCGGAGCTTCAGAGGTAAGTTTCCGAGAAGTTTGCATGCCGAGCTGCGAAACCACTAGATGCGATAATACAACTTAATTAAAAGGGAAGATAAACTCGGATTAAGTGATTAATTAATTATGTTCACATCCTTATCATGATTTCATGAGTCGGGGCTTAGACAGTGTAACTTTTAAAAGAGAAAACGTCGAGTGGTGAATTGCCGATAGAAGGTTACCATGGTTTAGCTTTTACTTTTAACCTTGACATGGGTTACTAAAAAAGGACTTCGTGGTCTCGGTTATCGGGGCTACGACAATAAACTTTTGGATTTGGTGAACGTCGAGGTGTGAAAACCCGATGACGTTTAATCATGGTTTAGGAAAGCTTTACTCCCGTTACTCCCCTGGGTGAGAAATTAAAACAAGTTCGTCGTTTCGTTGCTCGAGACGTGTGAACTATGTGATTTATAGCATCCGACCTACAAGATCCCGAGGTAGAACAAAAGAGGAAACATTTTTACAAATGGTATGACTCGCCTCGAGAGTACAATAATCATCGTTGTTTGCGTGATAAAGATTCAGAGATTTTTGAAACTACAGACGGAAAATACGAAAACCATCTTTCGATTTCGAGCATTAAAAATGAAATTTGTGACGGGCTAGAAAAAACAAAGGCGGCTCCAACATAGGCTCCAACTAGGGATCCCGCTTTCTTGTAAGGCGGGAAGAACAGTAGACCACGTGCCAATATTGGGTAAATGGAGTCAATAGCTTCAATCAGGCGAAAAGGTTTCTGAGAACAGGGTATTGAAGGGGGAAAGAGACTTCGTTCTTTACCTTGAAAAGATTTTTCAAACTTAGATACTCTTTTTAAACTTATTTCTAGTCCCTTTCACGACTTTCCCTTTCCCGCTACTAAATTCAAGTCTGCTTTAAGACAATCAAAACATTTCTAGGAGACCCAACAGATCTTGCGGCTATCAACTTGCATCAAAAGAAGAAGATTATATGTTTTTAATTAGGGAGTCTCGTCTGAACTTGGGATGTGGATCGGGTTTTTAGAAAGAATTGGTTACCAGAGTAGAGTGATATTCATGTATAACAGCCTTGCAGATATCTCAGATATTGTTTCACTGCCAGCGAGCCTGTTCAGTACCTCAGTGAAGTTATCTGGCCCCTTTTTACTGAATTTCCTTTCACCACTTCGGAATATATTTATGCATTTAAATGTTGAGACGAGGGCAATCATTTCTGAATTTCCTTTCATCGTCTCTTGGACTAGGTGGGGGCAATCATTTCTGAATTTCCTTTCACCACCTGTCTTATAATTTTCTTTTTAGAGTGCGAAGATGAGGGAAATCAGTTTGTATCAGGGATGATATCTATGTAATATTTTTCATTATAGGTCTTTCAACTTACTTTGATTACTCGGTACCAACCTTCCCTTGACCTTCACAACACCTTCATTCTTAGGGAAAAAAGGGAAAATAACTTTCTTAGGGAATTCTGTTTGAGCAAGCTTCAATCCTCCAATGTCGTTGAAAAACCTAGGAAAGTTAGGATCACTTTAAACGTTCCTTCGTTTAGCAGGGGATCGAGTAGTTGTGAAGACTCGCTTTCTTTCCACAATCTACTTTGAAGCTCATGAGGTTGAAACGAAAAACTCTTATCCCTTCTTACATGAAACGGAAAGATGGTGGCTTTTTAAAAGGTAAACCCGAAGATAGAGAGGATGCCAGGTAGTGACTTACTGACTGAAAATACGAAGGTCAAAAACTCAAAACTGACTCTTGTAGATATTTTAGGGGATACTTTTCTTTGATTGACTGCTTTTAAATTGGGTGAATCATTTAATTTGTCTTAATTTTTCATAGACTATTAAACCAAGAAACAACTCTGTTATTTATCAATTCAGCTGATGTTGTTGTTTGAGTGAGGCTACTTTGGTTTCTTTTAATAGTCCTTTAGAACATGTATTTTGGGAAATCTCATCTTTACCTATTCATTTCAATTTCTTTGCATAATATGAAATTTCTTAGGTATCACCTGTTTAAGCCGATTTATTTTTGACACCGACTTTCAGTTTACTTCTCCTGCTTGTTTTGTATG
>JASDQU010739426.1:167709-197903 GCA_032191745.1 Picea mariana | reverse complement strand
CGTGCTTCTTGTATTCAATGAGGACCAAATTTAGGTCTTCCAGGGTTGCTGCCTCAGCTTTGGCATGCCTGAAATCTAATAAAGAATATGAATTTAAATGAACAGGAAAAGGTGGCCATACCTTCTTTGAGTATCCCTTAAGCTCCTTGCTTATACCACCGATTACTGTTTGTCTAGCAACCTCATGACAAGCCAGCTTGTCGGGAATGAACAATGGCAATGCATGTGGGGGAACAGAAGCCCCAAAAACTCTGAGATACGAAAATTCAGCTTCTACATGCCAGTCGGCTATGTTGCTCAGATTTGTCACTATACTGTCTAAGATCCTCGGTGGTGGGTGACCGAAAATAGCGACATGCAGAGGCACCATCACCCAGTTGAAGATTTCATATACGAAATTTGCCGCTTTGTTTTCCCACTACTTCGCATGATAAACGTGGATAGGCTCGTCTTTTGCTGGGGTCCAACTCCAGCTCATTAAGGGAAATGGTGTTAAAAAACACACGGCGTCCATAATGTATGCAGACATGAAAAATGAAGACGCCTTCCCACTCTCTTTCTGTGCCCGATACTCTGTGACCCAACTGCTCAAGCTATCAGACAACATTTTCTCCCAGTCGAAGGNACATTAAGGGAAATGGTGTTAAAAAACACACGGCGTCCATAATGTATGCAGACATGAAAAATGAAGACGCCTTCCCACTCTCTTTCTGTGCCCGATACTCTGTGACCCAACTGCTCAAGCTATCAGACAACATTTTCTCCCAGTCGAAGGAACTGCCTTCGGCGACCCAAAGCATTAGAGGCACCCATGGAAGAAAAAAATGTGAGGTGTCCTCTTTCCCGTATAACTTGCATGTCATCATAGCTACATACTTGTACTGCGGTTCTAAGGAAGCTATTGAATATATGCCGTGGTTGTTAGCCCTGAACTTCGCGGCGTGCGAAACCCAATCTTTTATTAAGCTGGACATGGTTTTATCATACTATACACATTCCTTCTGTTTGAACTCGTCCAAGAATTCGGTGCCATATGCATAGTCGGACGTTGTGGGCAGCATATACATGGCTTGCAGATGTTCAGGCCTGAAAGTCCCGATGGTGACCTTCTGCTCATTCCTGATGGTTCTAGTTGGTATGTCCACATGGTCTAATTCCCATCGGACCATGTCTTAATATGGAAGCAATCGTGGCCTGGCTGCTACTTTATGCATTCCGGATTGAATGACAATCTTATACTTGGTGGTTATATCATCTTTTTCATTGTCGTTGGAGTCATCGGAATAATCCACCAATTCGGCCTACAGAACATCAGAAACGAATGACCAATTCGGGACCGAGTCGATACTTCGAGGCAAAGTATCAGCGACATTATTCGAACCTTGTCCCGAAACCTCTACATTGGCCTTGGATACTTTTCGCGGGGCCATGCCTGGAGATTCTGCTTTAGCTCTTCTGCGATAAAAATACGTATACATACAGAAGTTAACTCACTGAGAAAATGTTCTCTGCGTAATATGAAAATGCATTTGTTATAATGAACCACAGCTCTTATATATATTCGAAAACTCAACACTTTTCAGAACAGGTCTGTCAAATCATGTTTCGAAATAAATTTTGCCATAAAAATATGATCTTTATTCTTCGATTTGCCATTTTTCCTAATTAATGCCATAAATTTTGGTGGTTTGAAATGTCAGTTGGCGCATGGAAGGTATAAGGCTACCTCGTAAAACATGCAAGCATCAAGACACGGGATATATTGATTTAGCTTAATTAATCCGGTTTTACCAATGTTAATTTATTTTTCGGTACTCGTTGTATCGGAATTTTTTCTTTAACTCTTTGAACCTCTAACCTCCAAATTTGCGATGATCGATTTTGGTTAACAAAACCGCAATTGTGATTAAGCACTTAATTGACTTCGTAATTACTTATATTCGCCATATCACGACTCAGAGCTTCGGAGGTAAGTTTCCGGGAAGTTTGCATGTCGAGCTGCGAAACCACGAGATCGCGATAATACAACTTAATTAAAAGGGAATATAAACTCGGATTAAGTGATTAATTAATTATGTTCACATCCTTATCATGATTTCGTGAGTCGGGGCTTAGACAGTGTAACTTTTAAAAGAGAAAACGTTGAGTGGTGAATTGCCGACAAAAGGTTACCATGGTTTAGCTTTTACTTTTAACCTTGACATGGGTTACTAAAAAGGGACTTCTTGGTCTCGGCTATCGGGGCTACGACAATAAAATTTTGGATTTGGTGAACGCCGAGGTGCGAAAACCCAATGACGTTTAATCATGGTTTAGGAAATATTTACTCTCATTACTGCCCTGGGTGAGAAATTAAAACAATTTCGTCGTTTCGTTGCTCGAGACGTGTGAACTATGTGATTTATAACATCCGACCTACGAGATCTCGAGGTAGAACAAAAGAGGAAACATTTTTGTGAAAGGTAGGACTTGCCTCGAGAGTACAATAATCATCGTTGTTTGCGTGATAAAGCTTCAGAGATTTTTGAAACTACAGACGGAAAATACGAAAACCATCTTTCGATTTCGAGCATTAAAAATGAAATTTGTGACGGGCTAGAAAAAACAAAGGCGGCTCCAACATATTTGATGCCTACGCTAATTATGTTTTAGATTGGCATTTGTCACATTAATAAAAAAAAATAAGACCAATAAAATAGTGTACACATTGTAAGATATGAGTAAAGCCGAAGATCCCTCTTTATATATTTCCAAAGAATATGGTGTTTATATTACAAAATTGGGGCTAAAACCCTCAAAATACATATACAGTCGATATACATGTCCCATGACATCTATGCTTGTGGCACCGGATGCGTATCATGATAGAAAACCACTACGTTTGCGAGATGCCAGAAGATTCATACCTATGCTCTAGGTACACCGACAACCTACCGTTACATGGCTTCAGGTAGATCCTCCACCTGAACCATAGGAATCCTCTGTGTCAATTGAGACAGATTACCCTGTACCTTCTGTAGGACTCTCTCGGCTTCTCCTCCCACTGCCTCATCTCCCCAGTGCCTCCACCTATGTCGTAGGAATCCCTCTAGTTATTGTGGACCCACATATGCAATCACACAAGTATCGAATTAATATTTAAAACACCATCCAAAAATATTTTTGTTCTCTTCAATACAGAAATACAAAAAAATGAAATATATAAAAACTTTTTACCTATGGTTCCATAGGCGGCTCCTGGTGGAAGCGGTATATCAGGATCTCCTCTGAAATTGATTCCCGCATAGGGATATTCATCCAGAGCTATGATTTGTCTCTACCACCAGAAGAAAAAATCATCATTGTAGGGTGTCACCACCCTACCTCCCCCCTGCCATCTCATGACCTCTATCCATCGCGCCATAGCCAGATCACGTGATTCTCTAGAAATGATCTCCACTCTAGGTCCCAAACCGCTTGAAAAAGAAGTTGCAAAGGATAGAGGAAAACCCGAAGTTTCACTTCCCCCCTGCTTGCACTCTATCAATTGACCTTTCATGTTGGTCAGAAGTGAGGTACACCAATCATACATGGTGGGTCTCGCACACTCCAATGCGTAAAACATAAGTGGTCTCGATGCTTGATGCAACGAGGTCGATCCTATGATCCTGGTAAGCACGAGCAAAATAATCTTTAGGATGAGGCTACCTATAGCCCGGATAGGGATTTGACTTCCCACCACGGGAGTCCTTGCAACACAGTGGGCCTCAATGTATTCTTCGACCTTCATACCACTCCCTACCCCGCGTGACTTGAGGTCCACAACCTCTCCTCAGCGTGAAAGTCCAGTCAAGAAGTAGATGTCCTCTACTTCGATCCTTAATGGTTTTCCATCAAGGATAAATCTCTCGCTATCGGGATCCCAATAGCCCACCAACATTTCCAACAACCTCACTTGGGCCCTCATTCCTTTGAGAGCCCAAAACTTGTATAAACCACATCTTTTTAAAGTCGCTTAAGCCACCGGATCTCGATCCACTACTGCATCTACCTCCTCATGCTCTCGCTCTCTCCATTTCAACACCATCCTCCAAAAAACCAAATCATTTTTGAGTTAGAAACATCTTTTTTTTTACCATTTGCGCACGTATACGTGGTTTATTTACAAACATTCGTGGGTAGGGCCTTATATATGCCCCCTACGGTTCACACAGGGGCATATATCTAGTCGTATACACGACATATTCATAGAAACCCACGTATACCGAAAAACCCAATTTGCGCCCTTAAAAACTAACAAAATAGAACCTAACTCAAAAATGTAAACCACTGAATTTGAAGAGTATGGGATGAAGAGTTAATTGGTCCAGACGGGGTGCAATTTCGTTGCCTATTGCTCCCATGATCGTCATTTGAATTATGGAGGTGTTTTAGTCCAAATTGCACTGTTTGGGTAAAAATGAAAATGATACAGTAAATTTTGATTTTATTACTATTTATAAGCCATTTTTTACCCACTTGATATAGGTCTATGCTATTGTTTTGTCTAATGGACTAATTCAAGAATGGTTTTAAGCTGGTTTTTATAGTTTCGACTCAATTTTCTTGCGGATTTCAACATCATGGTTGGTCATTCGTCTCCTCGGGCAGGTATATTCATAACCTAGCATATAAGATAGGTATCTACTCCATCGTGCATTTTTTTTGCATTATCCTTCAACTACCACTTTTTACGCCTTAGGTACGAACCCATTTATTGCGACGCATAAACCTCCATCTGTTATTAATAGCATCATTAATAAATGGTAGAGACTTACCAAACATGGGTACCCTAGTTAGAACCTGTTTGTCATTTGGTGCCCATGCGAGTTTTTTTTCCTTAGGACTGGGAGTCCATTATAATTCAATACGTGACTTTACAATGAGCCTCATTTCTCATTCATGCACATGCGACCTTATTACCCGTGGACTCCCAATAATAGGTCTTAATTAAGATCTTTTCCGACTCATCTAAAAACTTAAAAGATCTCCGAGTGATTTGTCCCTTTCACACTCATTAAAATTGGATTTGAAAGATCATGAGTCCTAGTAAAGCTCTTTTCCGACTCACTATCAAAAATAGAAAAGATTGTCGAGTGAACTTGTCTTTTTCACACTCATAAATTGGATTTGAAAATACATCTATTTGGCACAAGTTTACCCCTTTTTCACACCAAGTAGACTAAAATATATAAAAAAGGACATTTTTTGGCATTAAGTTGTGATTGCATCTCATGCCCTCGCTTGTTGTATTGAGCCTTTAGTCGATTCTCACTTTGCACCGTTGCCTAAGTAGTTTGCATCCTCAACCAAGCAGAGCCTTGTTTTTATCCTTCACAATTTGACACCCTATACCCTGGAGGGAACATCACCCCGATTTTCCATCTCCCTCATCCATTTCCTTGCATTGAGCATAGGTACGTTCCACTGCTGGAACTAGTTTTGCTTACTTGCGACACTCGTTCCCTCCTCTGTATCATAGGATTCATTTGTTATGAAAAAACAAAAAAAGACAGGCAAGAAGGGAATACTATATTGTAATTGGCAGCAGTCATGTCACCTTTGAACAGAGCACAAAGTTATTGAGTCCTTCTGTCATCATAATTCTGGGTTTAGCATGGCCTTAGGAAGTTGATCTCGCAACAGAGTTTTCTCTACCGACTGGTTACTCTTCCAATCCCTATAGAGAACGTTATTGATGCCTCCTGCATCTAATTGTCACATCATTGAGTCCATGCTTTCGGAGTCCACCATATGTCTCATGCTCTTGTTCAAAGGAATTCTATCAACCTGTGTCAGCCACTCCTCAGAAATATTTACTTTTCATGTTGGCCATACCCTGAGTTTGTCTCATAATCACATGATACTTTGGTCTTATCATGCACCCTGGCCCTACTTTCATCATTGGTATGTCACCTTGAACCCAGCAATCAACATTTCATCATTGGTCGTTGACTGGGTGGTTTCCCTTGTGTTCAAGGACAAGACATCTATTCACACTTTGGGATTCATGCAGTGTCTTGGTTGCCATTAGCCTTATTGGTGGTTTCCTCTCCTTTGTCGGTAGTTTTTCATCATTGGTTGCTATTCAGAGGATCCTTTTCGTGTACTGCTTGCATTTGGCACACACTAAAGACACACAGGGTCATTGGTTCATGAACACGTTCTCCATCCGATCTCCACCAAATCATGAAGCTCCTTCTTTTTTCCTCGTGCTGATTGATGAGAGATGCCTCAATGCTCTCCTTTCAGTGGGTCTCTTTCCATCGAATTCAGCTCATTTATTATGGATATGGGACCTAGATTTTTATGAGTACCTTGAGGCTTGCAGTCATTAGTGGCAGGCTCTCTCGCCATTGACAGATGGAATACATCAATGTCTCATGATCAATGGATCTCTCAAGTGTTCGACACCAACTCCTANCACCAACTCCTTTATTCACATTTGTAGAGATGTACTCGGTGCCTTGATACCTACTTTCATTATCGGTAGGTTGTCTTGCGTTTGTTAACGATATACTTCAATGACCGATAATCAAACAATGTCTCATCGTGTTCGACCTCAACTCATTTATTCACATGATGTAGACTTGCACCATTGGCGGATAGTGTAGAAGACTTGAAGACATCACTATGTCGTCGTAGCTTTCCTGAGTTGTTGCTTCCATTTCATTGGACCAATACTTATTTGACTTCAGTGATCATGGAGATCATATTGTACTCCATGGTATACAGATATCTTCAAATTGATTTTTGAGACTGGTTTCACTGGCCCTTGTCCATGACTATGACAGCTTTTGGCATATAACCGCATTTGTATTTTTCTATTCATGGCCATGAACACATGTTTGGTATATTTTCCACATGGATCTGCATTTTATTCTTGGCAGCCATGTATGCAAAGTCAATACATAATGTAATGAGTAATTAAGTTCGTCCAACTGGTTCTCTACCACTCCACTTCTGGGTTATTTATAATGTATTTCGGTCACCGCAGATACTCCTCTGATCTCACACATTAGGGGGGAATATGTTATATCAAGATTTGCCTCACTATTGCTATCTTGCATAGAGGGCCTTTTTCCATTTCCCTGTGCAGAATTTCCATCCCTTTTTGATGAATCCAGAGCTAAAAATATACATTTTTCCACATATACGCTCCCTAACTACTATGCAAGAAGCGTATACTCTTGATGATCCATTACAGCTCGGGTATATCGGGATTTGTGCCATAAAATACAAAATGAGGTCGGGTTTCCATGTCACGATAGAAGATCTCTGGTCCTTGGCATTCCATATACTGGAAACGTTCTGACTCGGCCCTTCAGTTGCATTATGGAGGCTATAAGAGCACAATTTCAAACTATGGAAAAGAGAGAAAGCATTCAACTTTGAGAGAAAAGTTACTCTGGAGAAATTACTTCATATTGAGTCTGCATCCATGTGTCCCTCAAGTTTGAACATAGTGTTCATCCCCCAAGCTCTTCCCTTATTGTTGAGAGGACCTCTTTGCCTCTTTCTCATGACCTTGCCTTTGGTGGAGGATTGAAGTGGTGGAGGCCCAGTTGGAAGGAACTTGGTTTCTTGGTTTCAAACTGTGTCGACACGGAAGTCTGTAATGTTGACACTACTGTTGATCAATTATTAATAGAAATACTCCTTTCCCGTCCTATTGGTATCTTGCAAATATATGATTATTATCCATGGGTGTGTTTGTAATGTTTATTAATGGATTATGCTATCTGATGTGCTAATCCCTTTTATATCATCACTATATACTTGATTTTCTTTTTTGTTAACAACTTCTTGCAAGTATAAAGCTTTGGGTCAAAGTGCTCAATGGTGGAACATCATCAAACGTTGGATCAAGGTAGGCCTCTTTCTTGTATTGCACATTAGTCTATACATCATATGTTGGAATTGAGTTGATTTATGCAGTCACATATGTCTGTTGTGGTTTACCTTGGCCATAGAGAGTTTTTCCCTTGTAACATTTATACATTACTTGTAAGTTATCCAGTCAAAAAGACCCAACGGAGGTCTTCTGATGATTTATAATGATTTTGGTTTGAATGTCGATGTGCTCCAGAGCCCATCTTATCATATCAATGTAGGGTAAAATCTTGGGTTGTGCAATAATCTTGTGAAATTTCGATTGTGCTACCAATCTGAGATTGATTGAAAAGGACTTGTCATCTTCCTTGGCAGAATCGTCTTGACAGTTAATAATTTCATGCTCTAAGATATCATAAACCTACTTCCATGACTTAATGGTATCTGTAATTCGCGGAGTGGTGTTTGATAGAACGTCTGTGTTTGGATTAGAATCATTAGTTGATGCATCTTTCTTATTCCTAGCTTTGTGTGGCACCATAATCTTTTGGGAAATGAAATTATTCTACTTGTAACAAGAGAAGTATGTAAGCTCTTTGTTGAATGAAAACTTCTAGTTGCAAATGGTAAAATGACTTGAAATTCTAAATGTTTTATACATAAAGTCTATCAATCTTCATGTTGATTCACTGACAAAGAAATTATTAAAAAATTAATGGAATTTATTACCTGGCAATTCACAATATTTATTCAAATCGTTAAATTTAGCCAATCATAAATGTCATTAAAATTTTGACGATTCGACGTTCGGAGGTTTTGAATGTGACAGGGCATAAATCCTCCGAAGGCCGAATTCCCAGAGTAAATGTTTGAACTGTTATATGTATTTTGGGGCTTCAGAACTCTGGAGCTTCGGAGCTCCAGGAGTTCATTTTTTTTAAAAGTGTGGTTCGTATTTCGGCGGTTCGGCATTCAAGAGTTTTGGATATAGCACAAGAGAAATATCCCAAAGCTCGAAACTACGAAGTGATTAATTAATACTTAATCATGATTAATCAAAGTTATTATATGTTTTATTAACTCTTTAAAACACTTTTACTTTTTCGTAATATTCATTACTTCGGTGCTTTGATACTTCAGCGGTTTGTGAACTCAATCTTTGTTTTAACTCCCGAAGGGAAATATCTCGGAGTGATGTGGCAGAGATAATGTCATTCTTGGTGACGTGTCAAAAAATTAGGAGTGACATGTGTCACTTAAAATCGAGTGAATAATATGACACAAATGTTAAAAATAGGTGCCATGTTTCAGCCCCAAAAATATTAGAAGACATGTGTCTTATGACTCATCCGTAATTCCTTTTAGGAATTGTCACGAGGAAGTGTCTTCGGGACTTCATAGATTTGGGGTATTTGCACTTTAGATTTCTTGGAACTCCCGAAGCGCGAAGCTCCGAAGTGTCCGTTAAATCTTTTTCTTTTAAAATTTGGGTGGCTTTTATATTTCGGAGATCATAAGAACCATTTAATCAAATAGTACAACTCATCGATGGGTGTTATTGTAAGCTCTTTATTAATATATAACAACCAATGAATTTATTTTAAATTAAAAGGTAATTTCCTAAGTTTTTTGCTTTTTAGTAAAATTTTATTTCTAAGAGGTAAAAACAAAAGAATAAAAGTTGGAAATTATAAGTGTTCTAACATAGGCTCCATCTGGAGATTGTGTCTCCCTGTGAGACACGAAAGAGCAGTCGACCAAGTGTCTTTATTGGGTAATTGGGGTCATTAATGCTTTTTTTTTTTAAACATTTTCTGATTTTATTTAAGAATTAATCATACATAGAGAAATGAACTCATCCAAATCCAAAAACTTTAAAACATACTTAATGATTGATCTCAAGTTAGGCTACTAAAAATTTCCTTTTCTTAAAATTGATTTTGGATTTGTTTAAGATAATTAAAATAATTTTAACTAAAATATCAGGCTCCAACCGACTTTATTCGCTTCAAGGTTAAGCAGATGTAATATATTTATTTAGGGAATCTCTAGTTGGTTCAGGATGTAAATATCACTGGAAAGAGAACTAGATATCAGAGTATGATATATAGATATGTATGACAGTCTTACAAATATCATAGATATTACTTCACTACCAGCGAGCTTGTTCAGTAACCCGGTGAAGTTATCTACTTCTCCCATTGAATTTCCTTTCACCACTTCTATTAACGATTTTGCATTTCAATGAGATGAGGGCAATCAATGTATGAATTTCCTTTCATCATCTCTTTTAGACAAGATGGGGTCGATCAAATTTATGAATTTCCTTTCACCATCTGTCTTTTATTTTAAAATTTTGAAGTGGGGGAAATCAATTTGTACGTAACATGCAAGGGATGATATCGGTTTAAAATCTTTAAAATGAAAAGAAGGTCTGTCAACAATTTTAAGAACTGAAACTAACTTTCTTCCAATTTTCAGTACATCTTTGCCTATAGGAGAAATTTTTTGGGAACTTTAATCATTTCAGGGATAAACCTTGAGCGAGTACGTCAATTTAAAATCTGATATCAGAGCTAAAATTATCACGATTAGACTAGACATACTTTTTTCAATTAAAATCAAAGGAACGTAAAGATTTTCGCCTAATATTGTTTTGAAAATATGCTTTTGAGTTTTTAGAGTCAAGGTAAGTCTCTTTATTTCTATGAAGACTAAAGGATGAGAAAGGAGAAAGAAAATATTAAGTGGAAAGAACTTGGGGAGAGGCAAAAATAACCAAATCAAGGATTCAGAGGATCTGAATCAAAAATGTCCTAATCCCACTCAAGTTTTTGTATTAAGTTCAGACTTCTTTCAATTTTATTTATTATTATTTTTTATTTTTTATATCAAAGATGGTTTTAGAATTTATCAGCATGACACTTCAAGTTATAATTTTCTACATCTCCGATTTTTAGGTCAGGTGATAATATCATCATGAGAAAAACTTCCTTCACATTTATTCCAATAAAAAAATAAAAAAAAATTATTCGGACTATAAGTAGAGTAGGAACTCATACCTTATTTTCGTTTTGAATTTTCAGTAAGGAAAATTATTTATTTATCACCTGTTTTTAGAGACATCAAATGCTGGAAAGATGAGTGTCAAGTTTTTATTTAGCCTCATCTCATGTTCAACAAGATCTATTCTGCAAAAGGAATGAAACAAAATATTAGATAATCTTGTAGAATAGAGATGATATGTGATGAAGATGCTTTTTATTTTTCTTTTTCTAAATTTATTTTTTAAAATGAAGTCAAGCAATCATAAATTTATTGAAAATATTTACAACAAATGATCAAATGACTCAGATAATTTACCAAAAGAAAAGAAAAAATGGAAAAATAAAATTTCCAATGTCAATCCAATCCGATATATACAATGGAAATATGAAAAGTAACTACTGCATGAAATGTTTTAAATAACTCCCATTGATATGGGCCTAAAGAATCTCTCCATTAATATTTTCAAGCGAGAATGAGTTTTTTCCCTCAACAGCTGCAATTTTGAAGGGTCTGAACCAGAGATGATCAAATTTCCCATGTTTCCCTACATCTTCCTTTCTAGCTTCCCATTTTAAAACTAAATCGCCAGGAAGAAACTCCATGTCTTTAGCTTTCTTATCAAAAAGGGCTTTCATGTTATGTATTTTTGGAGCTTATCATCCACTTCTACTCGGTTTTGTTGTACTTCAATGATTTTATTTATTCTTCTTGTAACATCATTCGGCTCTTCATTCGCATCCTACCAGAGTTTCATCATAGGAAGAGAAATATTAATAGGAATAATAACATCATTACCATAAACTAATTGGGATGGAGACATACCTATGGATTTCTTGGTGCCAATTTGGTTTGCCCATAAGGCATATTTTAAGTGTATATTCCAAGCTTTTTTTGTTCTCTATCAAAACCTTCTTGATTATAGTCATCAAAATATTATTAGATGATTCATCCAACCCATTTCCATGAGGATAATAGGCTGTAGAATGACCTAAAATAATATTGTATTTTTGACAAAAATTGATCATTGCAATGGATTTAAAAGCCTGACCATTATCAGTAACTATTTTCCTAGAACAACCAAATCTTGTTAGGATGTTTTCTTCCAAAAATTTTATTAGTATTGAATCTGTAGCATTACGAGTTGGAATGGCTTCAACCCATTTCATAAAATAATCAGTAGCGGTCAGAATCCATCTGTGTTGAGCACTCGATTGTGGATGAATTTCTCCAGTGAAATCTAAGCCCCATTGTTGGAAAGGAGCTTCAGCTTTTACTAGAATTAAAGGTAAGGCAGGAAGATTTTTCTTACCATCAAACAGTTGGCATGAATTGCAAGCTCTGGCCCTTTCATTTACATCGGTGAATAATTTCAGCCAAGAATATCCTCCCCTTGAAATTTTGTAAGTTGTTTCTCTCCAGGTATGATGTCCTCCACATACTCCTTCATGAAATTCATCAATGGTACCTTCTGTTTCGGATTCTATAAGGCAACATAACAGGAAACCCATAGGGTCTTTCCAGTATAACTTGTCATCAATAATGCAATACTTAATTTCATGTAGCTTTAAATTTCTTGCTTTAGAAGGAGTCACATCATTTGGACATTGAAGAGTAAGGAGATATGTAACAATATCATTGTGCCAAGATGAGGAGGAAAATTTATCTTCAATCTAAATAATAGGTTCTTTATCATCAATCTCCTCTATATCTAGAAGAGAATCATGAGACTTAAAGATATTTATTCCAAGAGCTATGAAATTTGATTTGTCTAACAGCCTTGCCATACCTAGACCTTTCACTAGTTTGGTTGGTTTAACTTCTAAATCAAACTCTTGAATTTTGTCCAACCAACTACCTCTTCTTGAACCAAGATATCTTTAATTGCATTTGTTGGTATATAAGAAATTATTTTTTAGTGCAATACATATGTTCGGAAATCTTTGAGAGCCTCACCATTGCATAAGCTTGTTTTTCAAGAATGTCATATCTTAGCTCTGCATCTCTGAGGCTTTTGCTAAAAAAGGCTACCGGTTGTTCGAATCCTTCTTTGTTTTTTTTGAAGGAGCATTGTTGCAACAGTATGTTCAAATGCAAAGGAGAAGATTGAAAATTCTTTTGTATAGTCAGGACTTACCAATACTGGTGCTTCTCATATGGCTTTCTTAACACGTTTGAAGGATGTTTTTTCTTCTGCTATCCATTTTACTTCGTTGTCCTTTTTTAGCATATCTGTAATCAATTTGATTATTTCAGCAAACTTAGGAATAAATCTCCTCAAAAAAATTATTTTCCCTAAAAAAGATTGAATCTCTTTTCTATTTCTAGGAATATTAATCAGATCAATATCTTCAACTCGTTTAGGATCAACTTTAATTCCATCCTTCGAAAATATATGTCCTAAAAGTTTACCTTCCTGCATGGAAAAATGCAATTTTTTTGGGTTTAGAGACAAACCAAACTTTTTTCATTTGTCAAAAGTTTGTCTGAGGTGCACTAAATGTTCTGCATCAGAATTAGAAAAAATTGTCAGACCATCCAGATAAATAAAAACAAACCTATCTCTCTCACCAATGAATGTGATATTCATTTCTCTCTGGAAAGTTACACCTGCATTCATTAAACCAAAAGGCATTTTATCATACATAAAAGTTCCCTATGGAGTACTAAATGCAGTCTTTTCTCTATCATCTTCATGAACAACAATTTGATTATATCCTGAGAAACCATCGATCATAGAAATTGTGTTATCCCCTACCACCTTCTCTAAAACATGATCCATTTTTGGGAGGGCGTAGTTATCTTTAAGAGAAGACAGATTTAGGTTCATAAAATCAACACAGAGTCTTATTTCTCTGTTTTTCTTCCTATCAGGGACCAAATTAGCGACCCATTCAGAGTATCTGAGGGGAACAATGATTTTTTTATCAAGGATTTTTTTAACCTCCTTTTCTATTACTGGCAGAAGAATTGGGTTTATATGTCTAAGATTTTACTTGAAAGTCTTAATACCAAGTTTTAAGGGAATCGTGTGCTCAATAACATAAGTGTCATACATTTTTAAATCTTCGTAAGACCATGCAAAAACATATTTATAATGTTTAAGTAAATCACCATATTTACTCTTTATTTGAGTCGGAAGATATTTTGATATTTTGACCATCTTAGGATTTTAATTTGTTCCTACGTTACAATCTTCAACTTCTTCAGGATGAGGTCGCAAAGTACATTTTAAAGGTATATCATCCTGGTCAAACAACCTTTCTAGAGGGATAATAGCTCTGGGAATTTGATTTTTTTTAAGTAAGATAATTCGGTGATTTGCAATTTTATCTTGGAACTTTTCTGAGTTTTCTCCTTCCTGCATAATCCAGGCAGGATCACTCTGATTTTCTTGATCAATGTGGGTCTCAGAAAACTCATCTACCATTTCCAAGAACTACTTGATTTTTTCATCATCCTCAAATACTTGCTAGTGTTTAACATTTTTTAGAATTGAAGGTCTATGTCTCATCTCAATATGGTACTTCAACTTCAAAACAGTAGGTGGTACGAAAGTTGCAGCAACTTTGGCTAAAGAGTCAGCTTGTTGATTTTGCATTCTGGGAATAGAGTGGATGTTAAAATACCAAAAGAAATTCTCTATGAGATCCCAGGCACAATTTCTATACGACCTCAATCTTGGATTCTTAGCTTGGTATTTTTGTTTTATTTGTTTTACAATTAGCTCAGCGTCACCATAAACTATCAAATGTTTGATTTTTAGTTTTCTTGCAGCTTCTAATCCTAAAACTAAAGCTTCATATTCACACACATTGTTTGTATAATCAATATGCCATTGTAATCTATAATAAAAAGGAATGTAATACTCATCACTTGGTGCCACAAATAAAACTCCAACTCCTTCTCCTTCACAAGATGAAGCACCATCAAAGAACATTTTCCACATCCCGTCTCTAAAATTTATATTTTTCTTAGAAAAATCTATTTTTTTATTTTCTTCTTCTATACATTCTTCAAAATCATCATCTATGGATAATATACAATTTCCTAGATCTTGATCAGCAACATAGACTAGATAGTTATTAGAGTTTTAAGGTTCACTTACAGTATAAGCCAGTCTAGTTTCTCTGTACAATCAAGTAAATTGTCCAACAAAAATTGGAATTGTAGCATACGTCATGTCTAACTAGACCAATCCTCCTAGCTTGGCACCCCAAGATCTGGATAAAAGAATTCCAAACTTGGCAGGAACGTCAGCAACAACCACATCCATAAGAATATTTTTCACAGGAACCTGTGCAAGATTTACAACTAAATCTTTAATCATACCCAAACACTTAACCTTTCTAGAATCAAAAGAGTATAGATCTTGATAAGGTCTAGTAATTTGAAGGCCCAATTTCTCCATGATAATCTTAGGCATCAAATTATGAGAAACTCCTAAGTCTAACATGCAATTGTGTAGTAAATGGTCGTGCACAGTCAGTGTAATATAGAAAGGAGCAAAAGAATCTTTACTATTTTCAATATGTGGTCCAAACATGATGGTAGGTGTTTCATCCTGCAAATTGATAACATCATATTGACATTCAGCATCAGAAAAATTTATTGCTTTTGCGATTTACTTTTTATAGATCGGATTTCTAGCAAGTTCAACCAGAGGCATTGGAATTTTAATTTTATTAAGTTCATTTTCTACATTGAAAGACCCAATTGTTTTTTCAATTTCCTTGGTCTAAACTTCAGCTTCTTTATTTTCTGGCTTCTTAGTCTATACTGCTTTGATTTCAACTTGCTTTGCTCGAGCAGCTTGCGTTTCGGTTGATGGTTTTGTAATTGCTGCCTCGTTCGCTTTGTTTCGAGATAAGAGATTTCTTGGTGGAGTATTTATAGAATTTTTTTCTCTTGGCCTTAAATTATATTTATGTTGGAGCTTGACCATTATTGAATCAGCGAGACCTTTGTATGTAGAGTCTCCCAATTTTTTTATATTTTCATCATCATTAAATAGAGATTCCAGATCAAAGGATTTATCATAATCCTGTTTGGTTAGATGAGGCTCAAGACCATCATCACTGAGTTTGTTTAGATCTTCATCCAATTCATCATAATCTTGCACCTCATCTCCCTGTATGAGATTCTCGGTTTTAAAAGGAGCTTGAATTGTAGTTCCTCATTTTTTATTTGCCTTTGTTGTATCTGAGGATTTATGTTAGTATTTCTCCTGAATTGATTTCTAACATATGGATCAGGTTTGAATTTTTCCATTTCTATCCTGGAAATTTTATTTGATAAATCTTTAACAATTTTTTCCATCTCATCCATTTTTTCCTCTAAAGAAATTTTTCCAGATCCAGAGGGTCCTGCATGTTCTTTAAAACACCTGGGTTCTCTTGTTCTCATCTCAACTTTAGTTTTCAACTTTATGGATGCCATCATATTGTTGGACACACCAACTACATTGAGAGGGTGGGGGTGAACAGTGTAGGGATTTTTTTCCCAAAACTTCCTTCTTACTCAAAACTCATTAGTTAGTAATCACCATTAACTTCATTATTCATTGTTGTCATTTACAACCAGTTAGATGTGAACACATATTAGAAATATATATCAGCAATATATCATCAACAAATCATCACCACAAAGAACACAAGATGTATATACAATTTTATTGTTATTACAGACTTCAATCCTTGGGGTTTATCAGCAACAACTGAATAGAGTACAACTCTACAAGAGCACCATCTCTATATGCAAGACTCAGCTTACATCCTCAGCACCAACTGAGATGACACAACAATCCTCCACAGATATCAATATGTCACATGTACGTGACCTATCAGTAGTGCAGCCCGCATGTGTACGCGCTCTGACTCACTACATTTCATGTATGTATGGGGTCAATCTATATTACAGCCTGTGTATGCCTTCTGAGTTACTTAGGTTTTTCTCTTCAAAATAAACTCAAATCCTCTCAACCTACAATCATATTCTCTTTTATCTTTCACTATCCAAACTGACCCACAGCCACTCACAACACATCCAAGTTCTCCAATAACTTATTCATGCTTCTCAACCATACAATATGAATGTTACTCAATCATTTATAAGAAACCAGTATTCTATAGTAATCATATCAGCATTGAATCACAAGAGTTCTACTCGCTCCATCAACCAACATAAATCACATCATAACAGCCATACCAAGAATGCCTTAAGCATTCACCACACAACAAGCAGTAGTATCGATCAAGACAATAATATAACCATACCATAATTTCTATGGTAGATCTGAGTCCATAAAATGAATATCTGGAACCTGCTTTAGTCTTCAAGAGCATTTCCTCGACTCAACCACCAATATCCATGACATCATCCACTGTACGTGACCTGTCTTCATACAGCCCACGTATGTATGCACCTTGGCTCATTGTAGCTCGTGTACACCTCAGAAACTAGGGTTTTTGAACCTTCAAGACTTTTGTTGTCATGATATCATACATTGATGAAACTTTGATGCGTCCATGAGATCCTTCTCACACTCTCTCTCTCTCTAAATAGATCTTCAATTCATGCTCAAGAGATACACAAGAGATTATCCCAAAAATATACCTTTCACAAGAGACCCTTGCCTCTTATTTATACTCTTCATCTTCTCGGTCACTTAACCCACTTCTAGGTCACTTAACATGTTCTCCTCATTTTAGGGTTAAGTACTTTACATAAATAGAAAGTTTTTCATTACTTTATCATTTAAATATTCCCCCTTGACTTTGTCACCTCACTTTATCATTTAAATAATCTTCTTTGATTTAGTCACTTCACTTTATTATTTAAATAATCCTTCTTGACTTTGTCACTTTACTTTATCATTTAAATAATAATTTCTTCTTTACAAGATCTTTGACTTCTTTGACTTTTTGGGGCTTCAAGCCAACATATGAGGGTCCTCCAACTTCGTAAGGCCATAATTCTCAAACTGTGAGGAGTTATGTGACATTTCACATACCACCAGAAATGGCATGACAAGAACTATCCATATAGGATAGTTTCACCAACAAATTCATTGATCTTCATCTCATTATTACACATATAATCATGGGTTCTCCAGCCATACTTCAACGATAACTTAACCACAAAGATTTTTCCCATGAGGGATTTCACCATAAGGGGACCACTTTGGAGTTAATCTATTTGTGCACCTTATCAACCATGATAAGACTATAATGATCAATCTAACTATGCATCATATATCAAAGAAACCACATTGATCCATCTTCATCTTTTCATCATGTATCAATGACAACTCATTGATCCATCTTCATCTATGCATGATATCAATGACATATATCCATTCTCATTAAGGAAAATACATATTACATTTGACATCAATCATCAATCGATCACTTGAAATCAATCAATGACATCAATCAATCAAACCTTTGGCATCAATGAAAACATGATCCAACAATCTCCCCCTTTGGCATTGATGGCAATACCAACATTGATGTCAACACCAATCATTGATGTCAACATGTAGACAAGGCATGCTCTACATCAATAGTCATTAATCATATCAATGTGACTATCTCTCTCCATCAATAATCATCAATCACATCAATGTGACTATCTCTCCCCCTTTGACATCAATGGAAAAGGGTCATTCTCCCCTTGGGGCTGCTCCCCCTACTTGAGCTCTCCTTGGGGTTGCTCCCCCTGTCTGGAATAATTCCTTCTGTAGTTTCTAATTTAATTTCATATTTACTTGTTGATGCTTCTGCGGAATGAACTTGTTTATATTTTTCTTTAAGACTTAGTTCTTCAGTAGAAATATTAACATTAAATTGTGTAACTATAGGTTGGTAGATATTACCTGCTGATGCAGAAGTTTGTCTGAGATATCCCTTCGGTTTCAACAATTTTTCGGGATCCGAAACTGGCATAGTCTGCTTTTTGTCTGGGTTTTTCCTGGTATTTTTTCAATTGAATTTCATCTTTTCCTACAATGGAGTCGTCAGGTGAAATATAAAGTGAACCTTATAAGGTATTCAATCTTTGTTCACCATCAAAGACCAAAATTTGACATTGTCATTCTCCCAGGAAAAAAAAAGATTTTGTTTCTGCGTCCCCGGCAAAGGCACCAAAAAGATGTTGTTCCTAATATTGATTCTAAGGCTCAAAGAATAATGTCAGGCATCAAAGATTTTAAAAGAAATTTTTTTATAAGTGCTTTCTTATACCTTCAATTTTCTAAGAAATAATCTTTAAGTGAAATTTATGATAGGACAGTACAGAAGTTGTATCTCTAAGTCGTAATTATAATTTCAAATGATGTAGAAATGATTGACAAAACTGTTAAAACAAAGCCAGGTATCAATTACAAATAAGTCTCACCTTGTTTGCAGTAGAATAAAAGTAGAAGATGTACCCTTGAAAGGAGATTAAAAATGTAGCAATTCACACAGGTCGCAAGTCTTGTTTTTACTCACAGTAATAACAGAGGAAATATTGTTACTGAATGAACTTCTGATATATTATGATCACAGTGGACATATTACTAAATTGTAATCATTCACTCTTCAAGAACTATAGAAAGAAATTCATAAGATATGGAAACACAAAGGAAGCACATAACTCAAATGGAACAAAACATAGAATCTATGTCTGCACTTGTATTAATATGCAAAAAAGTTCTCTCTTTTACATTAGGCTCAAAGCATCCTTCAATAGATAAAAAAATATATCTATTTATAAAAAAATTGTCTCAGCTAAAAGTAGTTGGACTTTGCACAATATATTCTCTAAATATAGAATACAATCCCATTGGAAAATCAAAATGTAGATATTGTTGAGTTATAGTTTGAAATGTTGGTGCTTCATATGTTCCTTCATTTTCTCCCGGATGCATTCGCTTTCCTCTGTTCATTGAATTGGGTACACATGTCCATTAAGGCTACCACAAATCTCGAAGGTTCAATTTTCTCATTCAATTCAAAAGCGAACATCTTCTTTTGTACTAGTGGCAACTTCTCATGGATCTTCTTTACTTCCTTGGTTGTAATTTGATACTGTAAATTTGGCTTCACCAACAACTCATTTATCTTGAGAAAATTGATCTGATTCATCTATTGGATGACAGATTGAATATTTTCCTTATTCTTTCTGGAGTTTCCTGATTCATTTCTATTTCAATCTGCCCCAATGCCTCTGAAATATCATTTTCTTCAAATTCAACCAATTTTCCATCTATAGAAGATAATGTCTCCAGACAAGCCTCCTTTGCATCTTTGGAAAGTTTCTTGCTTTCTTACAGATTTGTCTCCCAAAATTTCAAAGCCATTTCACCCTTTACTTGTTCATATTGTGAGAAAGGGGCGAGACTAGGGATATTGGATTTCTACCTCCATATGATGAATTCCTGAAACTTGGATCTAGCAACACATGCATCTTTTTATTTGACATAAATATTTTTCAGAGAAATATTTATTGTCAGATAGCACTTCTGAATAGTATCTACCTTTTGATATAGATCATGTTGGACAACTTCTAGCTTCTCATTGATTCCATATGCTTGTTCTTTGAAAGCAATGATGTCAATTGTCGTATTCTCCACTAGGGATAATTTGGCCTGCAGTTGTTCTATCAAATTGTCTTACTGAGTGATCAAGCCTTTCTGTGAACTCAAGTAAATCAGCTCGATTTTATCTTGTAACTGCTTCATCTAATGTTGATAATTAACCCTGATTTTCTCTATGTCTTGATTCATTCTACTTCTGACAATCTGTTTATGTACTATGTATTTCATTCTGCAATTTTTCCACCAAGAGAGATTTTTGTTGCGGTTGTTTGGTCATATTTTCCACTGACCATTGATTGGCAGTGGAAAAATCCCCTAGTGAATCTACAACTTCCTTGGCAAACTCAGGATCATCTTGACCTTTTCCATCATACACTATTTTCTGCCTTTTAGTGACTACTCCATCTTTTTGTTGAGATTCTTTCTTTACAATAGCTTTAAGTTTCTTGTTGAAAAAGGAACTTGAGGGAGGCATTTCTTCAAGAAATATAGGAGTAATATCATCTATGTGAATGAGCTCTGAACTAGGAGTCCCAAAACTATTCTCTAAAGGGGTTAATGAGGGAATAGGAGAGATAATTGTTGTAGAAATTTCTGGAACTGTTGTGCTTGCGCTGCCAACATAAGTAACTGGTGTTGAATGGGGACAAATTTGTCCTTGATTCATGAAAGCTTCAAACTGGGATAATATTTGTTGATCGTTTAGGCCTAGCAATTATGTTTTTATCTTTTTAAACAACCCATCTGAACTCTTCAAAACTTCTTCAGCTTTGTTTTTGGTGGAGCAACTTGGGTCAGATTCTGTGGATTTAGCTTCATGTGAAGATGGAATGGGCCTTGAATCTCCTTGTAAGATCTTAGGAAAATTGTTCCGTCTATGATTTTGGAAGCTGAGGAAACCAGTTTGTTGGTCAGGAGGCAAAGTCTAGAATCTACTTTGAACTTCTTCATAGGATCTAGCTCCCCTGAAAATATCATCATAAGGAGACTCTTTATGGATGTATCTTTTCATGTTGTATTGATCCAAATGATTCTCTACAACTTAATGTGGATCATGTCTCTTGAATTCGATGTCAACTAATTTGACATCTTCCATGGTTGCAGCCTCAACTTTGGTATGACCAAAGTCTAATAATGTAAACATACCAACCTGAATGGGAAAAGTTGGCCTTACCTTTTTCTGAGCTGATTTCAATTCCTTGGTGATACCTCCTGCTACTATTTGGTATGCCACTTCTTTGTACACCATCCTGTCAGGTAAAAATTGTGGAAGGGCATGAGGGGGAACGGAACAACCGAACACTCTAATGTAGGAGAAGTTCTCCTCAATATACAAGTCTGCAAACGTGCCTAAGTTTCCCATAATCTTCTCTAAAATCTTGGGCGGTGGGTGGCCATAGATAGCTATATGAATAGGTACCACTACACTGTGACAGATTTCGTAAAAGAAATCTTTGGCATTTTCTTCCCATAGTTTGGAGTGGTAGAAATGTACAGGCTCTACACTAGCCAGGGTCCAACTCCAGTTCATCAAGGAGAATGGGGTCATGAAGCAAATGGCATCCATGATATATGCAGACATGTAAAAAGGAACGAATTTCCCTTTTGATTTCAATGAGTGGTACTCAAAATTTTCCTTAGCCAGGTTATTAGATATCATTTTAGCCCAATTGAAGGTATAACCCTTGGCTACTTCATTCATTATAGCTACCCACTCAATGGAGAAATGTGCAGGGTTCTTTTTCCCAAATAGATGACAGAGCATCATGGCTATATATAATATATGAGCATCTAAGGACGTCGTGGAATACATACCATGAGCATCAGTTTTGAATTTATCCAGATGTCCCCACCAGGACTTGATTATATCATGGCCATTTCTACCTTATTAATTGCATTCTTTTCTCTCAAAATCCAGGAGAAATGTTACATTGTAAGTATATTTGGGTGTAGAAGAAATTTTATACATTACTTGTAGGTTCTCTGGTCAAAAAGAGCCGACAGAGGTCTTCTGATGGTTGATAATGCTTCTAGTTTGAATGTTGACGTCCTCCAGAGCCCATCTTATCATATCATTGTAGGGTAAAATCTTGGGTTGTTCAACAATCTTGTGCAATTTCGACTGTGCTACCAATCTAATCTTGGTTGAGAAGGAATCATCATCTTCCTCGGAAGAATCGTCTAGACAGTTAATAATTGCATGCTCTAAGATATCATAAACCTACTTCAATGACTTAATGGTATATGTAAATCACGGAGTGGTGTCACATAGAATGTTTGTGTTTGGATCAGAATCATCAGTTGATGTGTCTTGCTTCTTCGCAACTTTGTGTGGCGTCGTAATATTCTGGGAAATGAAATTATCCTTCCTGTAACAAGAGAAGTCTGTAAGCTCTTTGTTGAATGAAAACTTCTAATTGCAAATGGTAAAATGACTTGAAATTCGAATTTTTTTATTCATAAAGCCTATCAATCTTCGTGTCGATTTACTGACAAATAAATTATTAAAAAATTAATGGAATTTATTACATGGTGATTCACAATCTTTATTCAAATCATTAACTTTAGCCAATCACAAATGTCATTAATATTTCAACGGTTCGGCATTCGAAGGTTTTGAATGTGACAGGAAAGAAATCCTCCGAAGGCCGAATTCCCGGAGTAAACTTTCGAACCGTTATATGTATTTTGGGGCTTCGAAACTTTGGAGCTTCAGAGCTCCGGGAGTTCATTTGTTTTAAAAGTGTGGTTTGTATTTCAGTAGTTCAGCATTCGGGAGTTTTGGATATAGCATAAGAGAAATCTATCGAAGCTTGAAACTGCGAAGTGATTAATTAATACTTAATCATGATTAATTAAAGTTATTAAATGTTTTATTAAGTCTTTAAAACCCTTTTGCTTTTTTGTAATATTCATTACTTCTGCGGTTTGTGAACTCAATCTTTGTTTAAACTCCCGAAGGGAAATCTCCCTGAGTGACATGGCAGAGATAACGTCATTCTTGGTGACGTGTCAAAAAAGGAGGAGTGACACATGTCACTTGAAATGGAGAAAATAATATAACACAAATGTTAAAAATAAGTGCCATGTGTCAACCCCAAAAATATTAGAAGACACATGTCCTATGAACCATATGTAATTCCTTTTAGGAATTGTCATGAGGAAGTGTCTTTGGGACTTCGTAGATTTGGGGTTTTTGCATTTTAGATTTCTTGGAACTCTCGAAGTGCGAAAATCTGAAGTGTTTGTTAAAGCTTTTTCTTTTAAAATTCAGGCGGCTTTTATATTTCAGAGATCACAAGAACCGTTTGATCAAATAGTACAACTCATCGATGGGTGTTATTGTAAGCACTTTATTAATATATAACGACCAATGAATTTGTTTAAAATTAAAAGGTAATTTCCTAAGTTTTTTTCTTTTTAGTAAAATTTTATTTCTAAGAGGTAAAAACAAAAGAATAAAAGTTGAAAATTATAAGTGTTCTAACAATTACTTCTATTGCATCATCTCCTTGTGGTTATAATCCTAAAACTCGATGCAAAACATCTAAGTCGATTGGATAGGGTTTATCTAACCTAATATTTTTTTTATTTTATTTTTTTTATGTCTGGCAGAATCAGCAACTAGTTGGGCACGTGCTCGCGTTACACGTGGCCGTGTTATCCAACTGCTACCACTATAACCTCCAGGTGTGCCCATGATGCCCCTTACGCGGCACACATTGTAAGTCGGGGGGAGTTGAACTCGAAACTTCGTGGAACTTCATTTTCACGACACTTGCCAATTAAGCTGCCCCCCCCCCCGGGGGCTTATCTAACCTAATATAGCTTCCATGCAACTAAATCAATAAAAAGCTAACACAACAGGAAATGGATGTACTCCATCCAAAGTAAGTCGTGTATAGTAGAATCATGATACCAAACTTATATAGTCATCTCACTCAATAAAAAAATAACACAACAGGAAATGGATGTACTCCATCCAAAGTGAGGCATGTATAGTAGAGTGATTATGCCAAACTTATATAGTCATCACACTCATGCCTTTATCTTAATCATGCACTAATGTCTTCAATTCATTGTAAAAATCAAATTGAAAATTGGGAAACTATGCAACATCCCATAAACTAAAGTCTGAGAACCCAACGATGTTGACTTTCTTAAGCAAGGATTCAAAGATATTCACCTTAGTGTGCACCTCAATTATCAACATGTTAGCTTACTTATGGGTCGTCTACTTTGGACAAGATTTGGGCTTAGATGAAGATGCCATTACAATTAAACTTCACAAGCTATAACCCTTCAACTCTTCTTCTCTCTTTGCACACTTTGTAAAAACTTATGCTAATCCCAACTCCTTCATATTTATTTATAGAAACTTTAACAATAAAATAATTAATAACCATGTCTAATACTTGTCATTTCAAAATGAGCCATCATTAATGATCACCACAAGTATTTAAAATTTGGTCCTTTACTTACTTGCATTGGAATATATTTACCATCATTTCCTTAGATTTTGTCCCACGATCTCATTTTGATATTGACATCATATCACCACCATCACCTCTTTCTTTCCATACCCCCCATCGCATAAAAAAGGAAAACCCACTCAGGAACCTTCCAACTATTTCAATCTCTTCACTTATTTATTCAACCAATCACCACAAAACAACTTGTACTTAACATGCACCAAATTCAAAGAGAACAACTAACTCAACTACAAACGTATAATTGAACGCATTGCCAACATAACACAACTATTCTACAAATTTGTCCACAACCAAAAACTCATGAACAACTAATCATCTAAAGCATTCTACTTCTATTATGGTACAAATGAATACCTTGTGCAATTAGTCATTAGGCCCCTTGAGGGATAAAGTAGGGATTCAAGCGACTACCATTCATTGGCCATTCAATTTCGTCAACTTCACTATAAGAGCCTATGAGAAATGTGAAATTTGAAAGGGTTCTAGCCACCTCATCTTCAACTTCCCTACATTCTACAAATGCTTACTATCATAGATCAAATTAACAATCCAAGTTTCATTGTCTTAAGATGAATATTATGGTCATGTTGAGCCTTCCACCTCTACTTTTCCACTCTCTAATTAAACCCTACAATAACATGGTGCTCCTCTAACTCCATAAGATCATCTAACCACTTATAAAGAGATTCATCATGTGTCATTTGTGTAGTCATTGCAATACAAATACTAAGGAGAACAAATTCAAGGGGCATAACTGCTTCTTTTCCATTTACAAGTTGAATGGAGTATATTTACTCAACCTCTTACAATTTTTTATATATGCCTATAAAACTATGATAAAACATACATCCCAATATCCCTCTCAACATTGCAAATCTTTGTGAATGCATGTTCCAAAATTTTGTTAAAATCCTCCATTATTCCATTGACATGTGGGTGATAAGGTGTGATTTTCTAGTGATGAATCATAAACTCTTGATTCAAATCTCTAATATTAGTATTGATAAAGTGTGCCCCAAAAACCCATCAATACCCTTGAACAATCAAACCTTGTTATAGTGTTTTTAAAGATTAAATGAGCAATAGTTTCAAAAGTTCAATCACATAACTCCTCACGGTTTGAGAGTTATGGCCTTACGAAGTTGGAGGACCTTCATATGTTAGCTTGAAGCCCCAAAAGGTCAAAGTAGTCAAAGTGGTTTAAGAGATTTTAGAAGGCAAATAATAAAGTGAAGTGATGAGTGTATTATAATTCAAAGTGAATACAAAATAAATTATTTAAATAATAAATTTAATGGAGAAATTAGAAGTGGGTTAACCCTAAAATAAGGAAAGTGGGCAAAGTGACCTAGAAGATGTTCTTAAGGAAGCTACTTGGAGAGTATAAATAAGAGGCAAGGCTCTCTCATTTTACATAAACTTGAGAATATTGAATATCTATAGGTGTCTGAGGTAACCAAAGGATATCTAAGCTGAATTTTTGAGGGAAAGTGAAGAAAAGAATTCCAGAATTCAAGGAAGGATTAATTATTTTGATGATGCTTTCTAAGGTATGTTATTTATAGGTCATCTCACCATTTTCGCAATAAATTTTTTTCTAGAATGATTCAGACCGTGAAATTGCTATGACATTGAGGAAACATATCCAAGTATCTGTGGTAAAAAATTAAGGAAACATATCCTGCTTTATTATTGATGGTAACCCTTAGTCAATTTTGTAATACTCCTTTGTCTACAACTTCTCCCCCTTTGACATCAATGGCAAAGGGTTTCCCCCTGTGAGCTTCTGCTTCCCTTTACTTATGATATGAGAGGGATATCACTCCCAACTTTTGTTTACTTTTCCCATACAGTTGTTTTCTCCTTTGACTTCATCGAGAACGTATACATTGCTTGGGGTTTTGTTTTCTTTTTCCACTAATCTTCCTAAACCTACTTTCCTTATCTCACATCCTTTAGAATGAAATGTGAGGTCATAGCCTTGATCATACATTTGACTGACACTTAAAATTGTGTTTGAACCCTTCAACATACAAGACATTATGTGTTTTGGTATTTCCATTATCAAGACTAATGATACATTTTCCAACTATCATTGCAAAAGAATTATCCCCAAAGGTAGTGTTGCCTCTTTTTATTCCTTTAGGGTGAGAAATTTGTTCTGATCCCCTGTCATGTGTTTTGAACATCCACTATAAATGTACCATCAGCTTCCTTTGTCTTGAGCATACATTACAAGTCCACATTCTTCCTTATTTGATTCTTCTTTCTTCCTTTTCCACACATTTATGTACTCTTCTCTATGCTTGGTAAGAACATCTTATTCCTTGTTTTGTTTAGGAGACTTTATTATGCTACTTCTACAGTCATGTGCTATGTTCCCATAGTTATTTCACTTATAACATCCACTATTGTAATCAAGTAGGGGAGAAAATGAATTGTATTTTCTATCAACAAATCCATGAGAACTTATGGTTTTGTTGATCACACAATCATTCTTTGAGGTCTTATAAGAAACTATATTTATATCTCTCACGTGATCACTTCTTGCATAAGATCTACAATCTAGTGCTTTATGACCAAAATTATTGCAAGAAAACAATAGTAAAGAAAGAGATTTTGGTATCAGGTTGTAAAAGGCCTTCTTGGTGGAACAACTCTTTTGAACTCATTCTTGTTTTTCTTGTGAGAAGAATCAGGTTTTTTTTTGTCGTTGTTTCCTTTCCAGCTATTGCTTTCATTGTTGATGGAGCCTTTGAGAATATTAGCATAGATTTTAGGCTTTTCTTCATTTTCCTTTTTTGATGGATTTGTGATCTTAGTGCTTGCATCACCCTCAAGGGTCTTTTGTTTTTCATCCTAGCCAAGACCTATCTTAATGAATGGTGACCTTTGGCAACTGAGAATATTATCTAATATTTCATTACTTTTCCAAACTTCAATCTTATACTCAACTAATTAGTTGTTTTCTCTAGTTCCTTTCTTAAAGAAATGATTTCAGCCTCTAGCTTCTCGCAGTCTTCTTCCTTTTCTTTCAGTTGGATTATCACCACTTATTCTATAATTTTTGCCTCTTCTAGTTGAGTCTTTAGGATGATAACTATTTTTTTTGTTTCATCAAGATCATGATCCTTCTTTTCATATTTTTTCTATTGCTCTTTCTGCTTTTTATTCTTTCCCCTGAGTCTGTCTATTTCTTCTAAGGCACTAACAAGTTCTACTTCAAGATTCACTTCCCCGTCTATGTCTTCTTCTCCTTAATCTGATTTTTCTTTCTAATTTTCTTCATTTTATGTATTATTAGACTTTGTATCCATGCCCATGAAGAGAAATTTTTCTTTGTCAATCTCAAAACCATATCAATCACTTTCTCCAGACGAGCTATTGTCCTCTCTAGAGTAAAAAATCTTCTTCTTAGTTTATTTTCCTATTTTTTGTTTATAGGGTTTGATTTTATTGTTATGCTCGTCTTAATCATTATTGTCTTTATCATCATTGTCGTCCCTTTTTTCATATGGACATTTAGCAGCAAAATGTCCTACTCTACCACAATTAAAACATTTGAAGGGTAGCTTACCTTTGTATATTCCAAATCCTCCTCTTAGCTTTCTCATGAATTGTGCTTCTTCTATATCGGATTCATGGCTAGAACAATCACAAGATTTGTGTCCTTTTGTATTCTTTGATGCTTTGAAAGTTGCTTCCTTCTATGTTGGCTTTTTTTTTTCTATTCTCATATCATATGTAGTGAGAATCCCATGTAGCTCATCCATCTTCTATTTCTACATATCCTTCATTTCTTCAATGGCATAGACCTTGGCATCAAATATTAAGGGGAGTAACCTTAACACATTTTGTTCAATCATCGGTTCTTCAACCTTTTCATTGAGTCCTCTGATGGTGTTTACAATTTCATCAACATGGATAATATAGGATACAACATTCTCTTCATCTTTCATTTTCAAGCTCTCAAACTATGTTCTATGAGTTTGGAGCTTTACCTTCTTAACCTTATCATCACCTTCATAGATATTTTTAAGCTTGTCCCAAATTTATTTTTTCGACCTGTAATGCATCACCTTGAAAAACTTGGATTATGATATACCACACAAGATGACATTCATGGTTTTTGCATTATTTTCACTAGTATTCTTCCCGGCTGCATCTATTGGTGGAGTTTTTGTGGTTGTATAACCAGTCGCGACTGATTGCCAGATATCGAAACCAAAGTCCATTAGATATGTTCACATCCTTATACTCTAGAAGGCATAGTTTGTTCAATCAAAAAATAGAGCCTTGTTTGTGGAGAAACCTTCTTGACCAGTCATTTTTGCCCTCTAGAGCTACCTTCCAACGGTTAGATTATTTCCAAGGGAACTTGCTCTAATACTAATTATTGAACTTTTTCTTATACTGAGAGAGGGGTGAATAAATATAAGATACTTTTTACTTTAAATGATAATTCATCAATCATTCATTAACTTTAGAACAGTAAATGCATGTAAACTCAAATCACAGTACACAAAGTTTAATTTGGAAACCCTTGTGGGAGAAAACCACAAAAACTTATCTTTAAAAATGCTTGTAGGAACCAACCTACTGTTACAAATCGTATAGGCACCAACATATTGTTACAAGTCTTGTAGGAACCAACCTACTAGGGACACCAATCTCTTCATTTGAGCACCAATTCAACAAGATATTGCGTAGACACCCACCTACTAGAGCACCAATCTCTTTATTTGAGCACCAACTCAGCAAGATATTGTGTAGAAGCCAACCTATTGGAGACACCAATATCCTCACATTAACACCAACACAATAAGACATATATAGGGATTGATCTAATATATTCATACACATAGTACTTATGACTTCACTTGCATGCTTCATACTCCATGCATTTCATGGCATCATCATACCCTTAACTTTCATGGTACAACGCCTCTCCTTTCTTCATACCCCAGAAAAAGCTTCAAACCTTAGTCAAATTTAGCCTTCATGCCCTTTCAAACCTCATAGCATCATTCTTAGAATACAATTCCAAAGTGCAGCATCACAACCTCAAAACACTTTGCAGCATCATAGACCTTAGTCCTTCGTAGTGTTGGACACACCTACCACACTTAGAGGGGGGGTGAATGAGTGTGGGGCTCTTTTTCCCAAAACTTCCCTCTTGCACAAAAACTCATCAATTAGCATTCAACATTTATTCATTACCCATT
>JASDQU010739426.1:28824-42808 GCA_032191745.1 Picea mariana | reverse complement strand
GATCAAGATCTAAAATTTGAATTTGTTAAGTCATAATGTGTGGTGAAGGGCATACAGGATCACTACAAAATCATTGCAAGAGGATCTAGAGTCGAAGGACTATATAAGTTTGATGTTACAAGGAGAGATCACCAAGCGTTGGCATCCACAACTATGTCAATGGAAGAGTTATGGCATCAAAGGTATGGACACCTAAACCATAATGATCTTATGATTCTTCAGAAGAAAGAAATGGTAGAAGGTCTTCCAATGTTTAAAAGTGAACATGTTGAATGTGAAGGACGTGCATTAGGAAAACAACATAGAGAAGAGTTTCCTATGCATATAAATAAAAGAAAGCGAGAAATTCTTGAACTATTGCACATTGATGTTTGTGGACCCATGCAAAGTAGATCTCTTGGAGGAGCATATTATTTCCTTATCTTTATTGATGATAGAACTACATACACTTGGGTCTATTCTATGAGAAAGAAAAGTGATGTCTTTGAATATTTTAAATAATTCAAGAATATGGTTGAAAAATAAACAGGAAGGAGCATCAAGATTCTCAAGTCAGGTCAAGGAGGGGAGTCTACATCAGGGGCATTCATCAGGTATTGCAAAAATAATGGGATTCAACAACAGTTCACAGTTCCACATACTCCTCAGCAAAATGGAGTAGCAGAGAGGAAAAATAGAACCTTGGTTGAATGTGCTCACAGTATGATAAAAGGTAAAAATATTTCTAATGGTTTTTGGGATGAAGCAATAAGTATTGTTGTATATCTAAAGAATAGGAGTACTACAAAAATTTAAGAGAACAAAACACCTTTTGAAGCTTTTTATGGATATAAACCAGAAGTGATTCACTTGAGAATATTTGGGAGTAAAGCATTTGCTCACATTCCAAAAGAAGATCTAGAAGAAAGCTTGATGCAAAGGCAATCAAATGCATATTTATTGGTTATTGTACAGAACATAAAGCCTATAAAATGTTTGACACTAACAATCACAAGGTGTTTGCAAGTAGAGATGTGTTGTTTCATGAAAATGCAGATGAAGTACGAAAAGCACATGGTTATGATGTATGGAATCTACCTAAAGAAAATGAGGAAAGTGCTAAAGAAGAAGAAGAAGAAGAAGTCCAAGGAGAAGCTCCAAGCATCATAGATTCTACAAGTAGCCAAAGCACACCTAGAAGAGGTGAAGGAACTCCATAAAGAAGTGAAGAACTAAGGAGGACAACAATACAATCTAAGACCCCGGTTAGATATAGAGACTATGCCTTAATAACTCAAGCTATGAATGTGGTAGAGCCTTTAAATTATGAGAAAGCTAAAGACCACAAAGAATGGATGGATTCCGTGAAGGAAGAATATGATTCTATAATTAAAAATGAAACATGGGAATTGACAGAATTTCTTGAGAACAAAACCCCCATAGGATCAAAATGGTTGTTCAAATATAAATTTAATGTTGATGGTAGTATAGAAAAATACACAGCTAGATTGGTTGTCAAAGGTTATTCACAAAAAGAAAGGATAGATTAAGAGGACACTTTTGCTCCTGTAGAAAAAATGAATACTATTAGATTAATGATTGCATTGGCTACCCAGTATAATTGGAAGTTGCATCAGTTAGATGTCAAGTCAACATTTTTGAATGGAGAATTAAAAGAAGAGGTTTATCTTGTTCAACCAGAGGGGTTTGTAAAGAAAGGACAAGAGCATCTTGTATGCAAGTTGAAGAAAGCTTTATATGGACTTAAACAGGCACCTAAGTCTTGGTATGAGAAAATTGATACATTTTTCTTTCAACAAGGATTTATAAAAAGTAAAAGTAATCCCAATTTGTATATCAAGAAAGATAGAAATGGTCAAATTGCTTTGATTTCTCTATATGTGGACGATCTTATCATAACAAGAAGTGATACTAGGTCGATTGAAGAGATCAAAATAAAGTTGTCACAACAGTTTGAGATGAAGGATCTTGGACATTTCCATTACTGTTTAGGTCTTGAGGTATGGAGAGAAAAGGGTAAGACCTTAATCACACAAAGAAAATATGCAAAGGAGGTACTCAGGAGGTTTAATATGAACACATGTAAGACAGTATCTACTCCATTAGAACAAAATGTTAATCTTAACAATAATGATGACTCAAAAGAAGTGGATGGTACTTTGTATCAACAATTGGTGGGAAGTCTAAATTATCTCACGACAACGAGGCCAGATATTGCATATTCAATTATCATTCTTAGCCAATTTATGGCTAAGCCTCATGAGAATCACTGGAAAGCTGCAAAGAGAGTCCTCCGATATTTGAAAGGGACTATTGATTTTGGTATTGAGTATACTAATGATTTTGATGTTGAGTTGACAGGTTTCTCATACTCTGATTGGGTAGGAGATCCATATGACAAGTTTCTCATACTCTGATTGGGTAGGAGATCATCTTTAGGAATTTTGAGTATTTGATCCTTTTAAATAATGTTTACCTAATTTATTTATCCCAGTGAAGACTAAAGTCACCTAGTCCCCTATAGATCTTTGTTTTAGGAAGTGACATAAAGAAGAATAATGATTTATCATTGCCCATGTACCCAAAGAGGATGTTGAAACAAACCTAGAGTGTTCGATTGCCGTCATATTTCCATATTGATCAATGATTCTTCCAAACTAAAAACAAATATTCGTTTTTCTTATCCTCCTAACTAATGAACGTTTCACACCAATATGTGTACATTGTACATTGACAATTTAATCTATTACTTTGTATTGTTCCCAACTAGGATAGATAGGAAAATATTTTGCTTCTCAAGGTATTGTTTATATTTTAATGATTTTATCAAACACTTTGTATTAATGCTATTGGAAGTGTCTTACAAATAGTTTGCATATGTTTCCAAGATAAGAAAATAAATACATCTCACGCACCCATTACACATAAAATAGAGAGGATAATTGTGGCATATTTATTATGAGTGGAGAAACCAATTCACATAGTACAAATATCTCTACTGGTTGTAACAACATCTTCCAAACCCTCCTAACACACAGATCTATTAGCTGCAAACCAACTGAAGTATCTAATGACATAGAACAAACAAGAACCTGGTGATGATGCCAAATCTACTCAAACAGTGAGGAATCCTCCTCTGCCTATTGACCCTCGCCGGTACGATCTTGATCTACTCCTGAACACCTCTACTACTGCGGTTTGGTCGCCATACCTGTAACTCCAGGTCGTCGGGGCCTCGCGGGACGAGTTTGGGAAATGTGCAAGGCCTCATGTGACACTTTGTGCTCAACCTGCGAGTATTCCTTCTTTTACTATTACTCTGAAACCCTCCTATCACATGCAGATTATACACTCGATCTCCTCCGAGAAATGTCATGAATTCCTTGCAGAGCCGCTACAGCTCCAAACTCTCTGTCCAGGAAGAACCCAAGTCCCAAAATGTAAATCAAGTGAGTATCTAAGTTGGATCCTCCTCGTTTCCTAGCTAAGGTGGATTTTTCACCATCAAAACTATACCAACAATGGAAGGGTTTTTCTAAACCCTAATGAAACAATGGATCCAAGAGAACCATACAAGAAATAATCATATCATAATGCCAAAGAGAGGGGTTACTTCTCTATTTATCCTTCCTCCGACCCTTCTAGATCTTTCCCTCTATTTGATCAAATCAAATCCTCACTTAATTCTCATTTAAATATAATTATTTATTATCCCTGAGGTGTAGGAAAATTGATGATGGAGTTTGTTGTTAAGGCACTCTGTGATGTTAAGTCACCGGTTTGAAACCTGCGGGGACAAAAAAAATCTAGCCATGTCAAGGGTTGGTGTGGCTCAGGCTGGGTGTGATCCCTGGGTGATTTTAACGGCTTAGATGCCCCTGAGTCGCAATTTCTTAGCCACAGGCTAGTCCCGCAGGTCACGAACAAACTAACAAACAAAAGACTATATATATAATTATATATAATTATGTATTTTATTTAATGTCACTTTAGGGTTTGACACCAAATAAACCTCCTTGACTCCCTTTTCCCTTGTTGAATATAGCCTATCGGAGACGTATAGGATATTGAGTCATCCTCCATTATGATCAATTGGAAGGGGACATTACAATCCTCCCTTCCCAAGATTGCTTGTCCTCAAGCAATTCTAGATCATGGTGTTGTAAGATCTGCTCTCCTTCCCAACCCAAGTAACATTTTCTACTAGTAATCCTCTCCATACAACCAAGTACTCTTGAATGAAATACTATACTTTGATGATATTTCGTGCAAGAGATCTAGTTTCCAACAAGTCCCAAAAATAACTCTATAGTTTTTTGTACATAATAAATAATTGATACTAATTTTTAACTATTAAAAAAATATAATTTTAGATAAATTTAAAATATTGACAATCAAAATAATGTATCATTTCCTATATAAATAAATAATTGCCAAAATAAACTATATAGAAAACCCAATTCTTATTAACAAAAAAAAAATTACAAAATGTAACATAACAATCTCTAATGTAATATTTCTTATAACACTCATTCTCCCGCAATAATAAATTATAAAGGATGATAACTCTCACACGATATTTACTTTTTTTTCCAATAAAAAATTATAATTTTAATTACATCTTCCAAGTTACTTGCTCGAAAGTGACCTCCCGTAAATAACTTAATACAAACAAAGATCTCAAACAAAACTGTCTTTTCAAAACACCAAACCAATACCTTGAACTGTTGTGACTACATACTAACAGAAATCCTAAGTTCCTTTTTCACCACAAAATAATATGATCCATAGAGAAATAAGAAATCGGAAGGAATGAAGAAACAAGTAGCAGAAGAAAATGAATTAGAAGAAGACAACATGGTGGTGCTGCGATCAATGGATCCATCCCAAGTAAACATGTTTACTTAATTACAAGAAAGAGATCACATATGAAATATCTCCTTTAGTAGGTAGATCAATCCATAAAAACTATTCAACATAAAAATCCAAATTAACAAAACTTTTTTGCAATTCAAAAGATATTGGTGCAAGAAGGTCTATGTACTTGTGAATTTTTCACTCATTTATATGTGATACAACATATTCTTATTTTTTCTTATTTATCAATTTTTTAATATTTTATTTTATAAATATTTTTATTTATTTTGTAATTTTAAAAATCTTATATATATCTTTTTTATTTTCAACAATTTTACAAACTTTTATATATATATATCCTTTTTATGTTCAATAATTTTACAACTTTCTAAAACCATCTTTTCATATCTCATCTACTTTTTAAATTGTGTTACAATTATTCATTTTTCTTAGTATTGTTGCAATGATTCATTTAAACATGGTAAAAATTTCTATGCACGCTCACATCTCATTCTTCAAGTACGGAAGATCCCCTAGCAAGATTTGTCACACTTTTGGGGAGGTGCCCCCTTCAACGTGAATACGAAGTTGCTCCGGGCTTTCCCAACGACGTATGAATTGCATACACAGCAGTCTGTCGCTTTATCGATCTTTGATGAATTGCATACACAGCAGCCGCCAAGTTGCCATCGACAGCTGCAAGGGCAAGCGCGTGAACTGCATTGCACGCTTTCTTTACGTGTTTTTTTGGAAAGTAAAAATACGTGTCATTAGAAAATTGACAGATATGACATTTTATTCTTCTTCGGAGGTGACGTTCAAATTTCTTGTCAAGAAAAGTAGAAGAATACAAAAGTAGAAGAATAGAGATCAAGTGGATAAATATGCTTTGTTGAACTTTTTTCTATGGTCAATAAAAATAAAAAGAATAGAAGAATATGGATAAGCATACGCCATTTTTCCAAGATGAAAATAAAAATAATGGTTAAAGTTTAATGGATCAAAATTGGAATTTGAACAATGCTTTTCGTCTCCTTGAACAGTGCAATGGATCATGAATTTGAACAGTGCTTTTCGTCTCCTTGTTGTTGTCAAGGAAATTGGAGGGGAAGGGTCTTGTGAAAATATATGTTTCATTCACTTCGGTTTCAGAAACCCAAGCATGAGATATGGAATGGTGAAATCGTTGGGATTTGGTTATGGAGTAGATATTTTTGGACCGAAGTTGAGTTTTGCTTCAACTATGCCGTTAGCTTCAAGATATCAATTACAGACGATATGCTTACAAAATGGTATGAATAGAATAATTTGATGAATTTAGCACTTTTAATGGCAATAAGATCATCGAAATTTGGAGTATTAGAAGACAAATGTAGTTATTTTCATGTTGATTTGAAACACTGTGAGCAACGAAGGTGTGAATGCAAATGAATAGACATATACTGAGTAAGGCCTATTCTATTCATTCTACTTTTTGATATTCCCTGAGAACGAAACCATCACATCCATCACATCATTAGATCAAATCCATTTTTTGTTCAATTAACATTAAGCACCATGCAATGAGAGCTAATAATCGATTTACTACCCGATGCATTTTATCCCTTACATACACATTATTCACCATCGAATGGACAAGATACACCACAAATTTAGCCATTAATTGACTCACTGAAGCTTACCACCTTGTTCCTCCATTTCCTCCTGTCGGTCGTGGCACCGTCCTTCATTTGTGTGTCCCCTCTCCTGATCGTTGATGCAACATCGAGAATAGGTCGACTTCATTTAATGCACTGCGCTCTAGGATTTTTCCTTCCCATAGAACTCAAACTTCCTTCAAACTCTCTCGTTAGTCTGATCGCCAACAAATCCCCTGTTTCCTCCACTATTTCAAGTGCTTTGTTATTCTAGTCCCCCATTTTTTTATGTGGTAATAGTCGAGGCGATGAGAACAAATAGACTATTCCTTTCACCCGCCCGCAGAATAGGTTCAAACTCTCCCACCTGTTCGCTCAATGACTCCTTTGTTTCCTTCACTATTACAAATACACTACTACTCACACTGTGTAGGAAACCCTTAAATTACTCCATGCAATCCCTAAAACAATCCCTAAACAATGGATTGGAATTGGTCGGCCAAACGGAGTAGAAAAATGGCATGTAGTTAGAAGATGATTAAATAACATCTTTGAACTCATAATTAAGTGTCTTCGTCTGGAGAAAATTTTTTGTGATAATAATCAAAGGGCTTGTACTGTGGGCAGGCGATTGGGTTTCCTTCACATTAAGAAGTTTTTCTGTATTGGATTGGCCATCTCGTTGAAGTAATTAATACACTATCTCTAACTCTATCAATTATAAGGCCACCTCACTTCAGTAATTAATATGGAAAGAGTTTTATTTCTAGCTCCATCTCTCTCACATTTGGGTAAAAATCTTTGTGTAATGTGCAATGTTCATGGATAACCCCCCTTTTCATTTCCTATCAACAACATATCATCCACATACAAGACAAAATAAATAAGACGATCACCAATTAATTTGAAATACATACAGTGATCCTCTATGCTCCTTGTGAAGCCAAGTCCCAACATATAAGTATCAAATTTTTGATACCACATCCTTGAAGATTGCTTTAACCCATACATGGACTTTTTCATCTTGCATACCAACTCTTTCTTTCCCTTCACAGCGAAGTCTTCTAGCTACTTCATATAGATTTCTTGCTCCAAATCCCTATGTAGGATTGTTGTCATATCCGTCTATTCTACTTCAAAATCAAATGCAACAACAACATATACAATAAATCTAATTGAAGTTAACTAGGTGACAAGAAAAAAAATCTCACTAAAGTCAATTCTCTCAACCTGTGAATAACCTTTTGCTGCTAGCGGAGCTTTGTATTTCTCCACTTTGCCTCTTGCATTCCATTTCTTCTTAAACACCCATTTTCTACCAATGGTATTTCTTCCATTCGACAACTCCACTAGATCCCAAGCCTCATTGTTGTCCAAGTCTTCCATTTCTTCAATCATGGCATTTTTCCAGAGTTTTCCATCCTCTGAATCCACTGCCTCCGTAACAGTTCTAAGATCATTTTCAGTAATAAAAAAAGAAAAATTTGAATGGAAATCGGGTGGAGTATACCTTTCCAGTTGCCTTATTTCCCAAACCGATATCCGGAATACTGGAATATGAGGATCTTCTTCTTCTTATTTTTGTTCTTCTATAGAGTTAGATTCGTCATCCTTCAACTCAAACTCTATTTTCTCTAGTTATTCCTTGGCAGGAATTCTTGTTTGAAAAAATCTTTGATTTCTCTAAATATCACATCTCAGTTATACACTACCTTCTTAATTTCTCGGATCCAAAGCTTATAACCTTTCAGACCATCTTTATACCCAATAAAAATACATTTTTCATCCCTTTTATCTATCTTACTTGTGTTTTCCTTTGGAATGTGTGCATAGGCATCACAGCCAAATACCATGATATGTGTGAGAGAAGATTTCTTACCAGTCCATACCTCGTGTGGAGTCTTTCCATATAGTGATGATGAGGGTGATCGATTGACTAGGTAACATGCAGTACCCACTACCTCTGTCCATACTCTTGTCCTAACCCAACACCACTGAGCATGCACCTTGCTTTTTCTATCAACATCCTATTCATCCTTTCTGCAGCTCCATTTTGTTGAGGTGTATATTGAGTAGTATTCTTCCTTGCTATACCACTCTTCTTACAAAATTTTTCAAATTCATTTTCGTCGAACTCTCCACCATTATCCATCCTCGGCGCTTTAATTATTTTCTCTATATGATTCTCCACAAGAGCTTTAAACTCTTTAAACTTTTCAAAGAATTCATATTTCTTCTTGAGGAAATATATCCATGTATTCCTCAAAAAGTCATCTATAAATGAGACATAGTACACAAATTTTCTCAGTGATGGAATTGACATAGGTCCAAACACATCATTGTGCACCAACTGTAAAATTTCCTCTGCCCTCGTTACATCATAGGGGAATCTTACCTGATTCTTCTTTCCATATAGACAATGTTCATAGAAATCAAAATCTAGAGAGAAATTAGACATACCTTCAACCATATTTTTACTATGTAGTAGTCAAAGGCCTTTCTCTCTGATATGCCCTGCAGTCTTTGAGGACACAACATAATATTTTCTTCAAAGACTCTAGGAGTTTTTTCTTCTTCAACTGTAATTGCAGAAACAATGGAACTATTGCACCCATCACTAATAGTGCTTCCCTGCATCTTATACATAGTTCCAATCCGAACTCCCTTCAACAATGCCATTTATCCTCGAACCATCCTACAGGTTTATTTTTCAAACACTATTTTTACACCTGTATCATCCATTTTTCTTATAGAAATAAAATTTCTAGCCAATCCTAGAATGTGCAAAACACCAGGGACTATTCTAATCCTTTCATCCATGAGCTTCAACTTGACTTTTTCTCACCCTATGATTTTGTTCGTCGAGTCATCACCTAGGAAAACATCACCTCCATCATACCTTTCATATTAAAAAAAAAACTCCCAATGAGGAGTCATATGAAAGGATGTGTTTGAGTCAACCATCCATGCCTCATGATCAACATATGTTCTTGAAGAAGCCAAGTACACATCCCCTCCTTCTTCCTTGGAGGTGTTTTATTCTGTAGAAGGAGCATCCTTAGATCCCTTCCCTCTCTCAACAGTTTTGGATCTACATTGCTTATTGTAGTGCCCTTCTTTTCCACATCTCCAACATACCTTTATAAACTTTCTGGGAGATTTAGATATCCCACTTGAGGAATTAGATCTATTTCTTTCTTGGGAGCGTCCTCTTGCAAATAATGCATCTTCACCCTGTCCTTCCATGTTCTTCTTCTTCATCTCCTCCAACAACAAGGATGAGACACCATCATAAAAACTTAAAGTAGTTGTATTACTACCTATGGCCACAACTAGACTATCCCATGGGTCTAGTAAAGAGCACAATAAACTGATACATTTGTCTTCATCAGAAATTTTATATCAACAGATAATAACTGACTTATCACTATATTGAAGTCATTCAAATTCTTTGTCACTGAGTCTCCATGTTTCATTCTCAGGTTATATATATTATTCCACATGAACAATTTGTTTACCAGGGATTTAGACTGATACAAAGTCCCTAACTTATCCCATAATTCCTTGGTTGTAGCTTCCCCTGACACATTCAATAATATTGAATTTGAGAGACACAATAAGAATGTTCTCTTCACTCTCTGATCCAACTTTTTCCAGTCATCTACTAATGTTCCTATAGTTGTAGTACCTGGATCCACCATGATCCATTAATCTTTGTCTACCAACAAATCTTCCATATTGAGCTTCCATAGTTCAAAAATTTTCCCATTAAATTTCTCGGTCTCTATTTTCGAACTGCTCGCCATTTATTTTCACTTGAAGAATCAATACCACAGATCTCCCACTATAACAAGGCTTATCATATACCCGATCCAAACCCTTAGCCACAAAGACATCCCCCTGAATCCAAAAACAACTATGATACCAAATGAAGAGAAATAAATATGTGAGAGAGTGAAAATATTCAACCAACAACAAAATACCGCATATAACATATGCACCAGATGTAACCTGGAAATCCCAAATTGAAAAAAAACAAATAATAGATCTATTAGTCCCTTGGCCAAAACCCATCTAAGCCGACCAACATACTAGACCCGACCAAGTGAGCCTTCACCACTCACATCCTTGGCCCATTACAATGAAGACCAACCTTTTAAAGGCCTTATTACATGCAATCCATGGGCTGTGAAACCACAGGCTACCAAAACCATGTGCCTGAAACCACCCCTGTTGACCTAAAAACTTTGACTCTTTTACCGAGACAAGTTTAACCTAACACCTTTGGCATTATAACCATGTTGTCTATGTCATGGCTGGAGATGGAATTCAATGTTGTAATAGGTCATTGGACAACCGCTGCTCCTTGGGTTGCAACTAAAAGCAAATTTTCTTTACCCTTGAACTTGACTCTCCAAGATTTCTTCTTGGTTGTTTGGTCTTGGAGTAGATATTTTTGGACCGAAGTTGAGTTTTGCTTCAACTATGTGGTTAGCTTCAAGATATCAATTACAGACAATATGCTTGCAAAATGGCACGAATAGAATAATTTGACGAATTCAACACTTCTAATGGCGATAAGATCATCAGAATTTGGGGTATTAGAAAACAAATGTAGATATTTTCATCTTGATTTGAAACAATGTGAGCAATGAAGGTGTGAATGCAAATGAATTGACATATACTGAGTAAGGCCTATTCTATTCATTCTACTTTTTGATCTTCCCTGAGAACGAAACCATCACATCCATCACATCCATCACATCATCAGATCAAATCCATTTTTTGTTCAATTAACATTAAGCACCATGCAATGAGAGCCAATGATCGATTTACTACCTGGTGCATTTGATCTCTTAGATACACATTATTCATCATCGAATGGACAAGATACACCACAAATTTAGCTAATAATTGACTCAATGAAGCTTACCACCTTGTTCCTCCATTTCCTCTTGTCGGTCGTGGCACCGTCCTTCATTTGTGTGTCCCCTCTCTTGATTGTCGATGCAACGTCGAGAATAGGTCGACTTCATTTAATGCACTGCGCTCTAGGATTTTCCCTTCCTGTAGAACTCAAACTTCCTTCAAACTCTCTCGTCAGTTTGATCGCCAACAAATTCTCCGTTTCCTCCACTATTTCAAGTGCTTTGTTATTCCAGTCCCCCATTTTGTTATGTGGTAATAGTCGAGGCGATGAGAACAAATAGACTATTCCTTTCACCCGCCCGCAGAATAGGTTCAAACTCTCCCACCCATCCGCTCAATGACTCCTTTGTTTCCTTTGCTATTACAAGTACACTACTACTCACACTGTGCATGAAACCCTTAAATTACTCCACGTAATCCCTAAAACAATCCTTAAAATATAGATTGGAATTGGTGGGCCAAACGGAGTAGAAAACTGGCATGTAGTTAGAAGATGATTAAATAACATCTTTGAATTCATAATTAGGTGTCTCCGTCTGGAGAATTTTTTTTGTGATAATCAATCAAAGGGCTTGTACCGTGGGCGGATGATCGAGTTTCCTTCACATTAAGAAGTGTTTATGTATTGGATTGGCCATCTCGTTGAAGTAATTAATAAACTATCTCTAACTCTATCCATTATTAGGCCACCTTGCTTCAGTAATTAATATGGAAAGAGTTTTATTTCTAGCTCCATCTCTCTCACATTTGGGTAAAAATCTTTGTGTAATGTGCAATGTTCATGGATAATCCTCTTGTCATTTCCTATCAACAACATATCATCCACATACAAGACAAAATAAATAAGACGATCACCAACTAATTAGAAATACACACAATGATCCTCTTTGCTCCTTGTGAAGCCAAGTCCCAACATATAAGTATCAAATTTTTGATACCACATCCTTGAAGATTGCTTTAACCCATACATGACTTTTTCATCTTGCATACCAACTCTTTCTTTCCCTTCACAGCGAAGCCTTTTGGCTGCTTCATGTAGATTTCTTGTTCCAAATCCCTATGTAGGAATGTTGTCATATCCATCTATTTTACTTCAAAATCAAATGCAACAACAACAAATAAACTAAATCTAATTGATGTTAACTAGGCAACAAGAGAAAAAATCTCACTAAAGTCAATTCCCTCAACCTGTGAATAACCTTTTGCTACTAACTGAGTTTTGTATTTCTCCACTTTGCCTCGTGCATTCAATTTCTTCTTAAACACCCATTTGATACCAATGGTATTTCTTCCATTCAACAACTCCACTAGATCCCAAGCCTCATTCTTGTCCAAGGCTGCCATTTCTTCAATCATGGCATTTTTCCAGGGTTTTCCATCCTCTGAATCCACTGCCTCCCTAACAGTTCTAAGATCATTTTCAGTAATAAAAAAAGAAAATTTTGAATGGAAATCGGGTGGAGTATACCTTTCCAGTTGCCTTATTTTCCAAACCGATATCTTGAATACTGGAGTATGAGGGTCTTCTTTTTCTTATTTTTGTTCTTCTGTAGAGTCAGATTCATCATCCTTCAACTCAAACTCTATTTTCTCTGGTTATTCCTTCCTTGGTAGGAATTCTTGTTTGAAACAATCTTCAATTTCTCTAAATATCACATCTCGGTTATACACTACCTTCTTAATTTCTTGGTCCCAAAGCTTATAACCTTTCAGACCATCTTTATACCCAATAAATATACATTTTTCATCCCTTTTATCTATCTTACTTGTGTTTTCCTTTGGAACGTGTGCATAGGCATCACAACCAAATACCATGAGATGTGTGAGAGAAGGTTTCTTACTAGTCCATACCTCGTGTGGAGTCTTTCGATCTAGTGACGATGAGGGTTATTGATTGACTAGGTAACATGCAGTACCCACTACCTCTATCCTTACTCTTGTCCTAACTCGACACCACTGAGCATGCACCTTGCTTTTTTTGTCAATGTCCTATTCATCCTTTCTGCAAGTCCATTCTATTGAGGTGTATATTGAGTAGTATTCTTCCTTGCTATACCACTCTTCTTACAAAATTCTTCAAATTCATTTTYATCRAACTCTCCACCATTATCCATCCTCAACGTCTTAATTATTTTCTCTGTATGATTCTCCACAAGAGCTTTAAACTCTTTAAACTTTTTAAAGAATTCATATTTATTCTTGAGGAAATATATCCATGTATTCCTCGAAAAGTCGTCTATAAATGAGACATAGTACACAAATTTTCTCAGTGATGGAATTGACACAGGTCCAAACACATCATTATTAACTAATGAGAGAGACATGATTCACTCAAAATAATAATTTGTATTACACTGAATCTCAATTACAACATATATATATATATATATATATAGTTGGAGTCAGATCCAACTTATTCTAAACTTAGTTATGGAGGTTGAGAGAATATCTCAACAACTCCAACAAACCAAAACCAACTCCAAATTAATCATTAACTCTAACACCCTCCCTTAATGATTACATTACAAATAAACCACATATTACAATTCTCAAATCACAAC
>JASDQU010739426.1:14618-25917 GCA_032191745.1 Picea mariana | reverse complement strand
GAAAATATATGTTTCATTCACTTAGGTTTCAGAAACCCAAACATGAGATATGGAATGGTGAAATCGTTGGGATTTGGTCATGGAGTAGATATTTTTGGACCGAAGTTGAGTTTTGTTTCAACTATGTCGTTAGCTTCAAGATATCAATTACAAACGATATGCTTACAAAATGGCACGAATAGAATAATTTGATGAATTTAGCACTTTTAATGGCAATAAGATCATCGGAATTTGGGGTATTAGAAGACAAATGTAGTTATTTTCATGTTGATTTGAAACACTGTGAGCAATGAAGGTGTGAATGCACATGAATTGACATATACTGAGTAAGGCATATTCTATTCATTCTACTTTAATTCTACTTTTTGATATTCCCTACGAACGAAACCATCACATCATCAGATCAAATCCATTTTTTGTTCAATTAACATTAAGCACCATGCAATGAGAGCCAATGATCGAATTACTACCCGATGCATTTTATCCCTTAGATACACATTATTCACCATTGAATGGACAAGATACACCACAAATTTAGCCAATAATTGACTCACTGAAGCTTACAACCTTGTTCCTCCATTTCCTCTTGTCGGTCGTGGCACCGTCCTTCATTTGTGTGTCCCCTCTCCTAATCGTTGATGCAACGTCGAGAATAGGTCAACTTCATTTAATGCACTGCGCTCTAGGATTTTTCCTTCCCGTAGAACTCAAAATTCCTTCAAACTCTCTCGTCAGTCTGATCACCAACAAATCCCATGTTTCCTCCCCTATTTCAAGTGCTTTGTTATTCCAGTCCCCCATTTTTTTATGTGGTAATAGTCGAGGCGATGAGAACAAATAGACTATTCCTTTCACCCACCCACAGAATAGGTTCAAACTCTCCCACCCATCCGCTCAATGACTCCTTTGTTTCCTTCACTATTACAGATACACTACTACTCACACTGTGTAGGAAACCCTTAAATTACTCCACGCAATCCCTAAACAATGGATTGGAATTGGTGGGCCAAACGGAGTAGAAAATTGGCATGTAGTTAGAAGATGTTTAAATAACATATTTGAACTCATAATTAGGTGTCTTTGTCTGGAGAAAAAGTTTTGTGATAATCATCAAAGGGCTTGTACTGTGGGCAGACGATTGGGTTTCCTTCACATTAAGAAGTTTTTCTATATTGGATTGGCCATCTCGTTGAAGTAATTAATATGATATCTCTAACTCTATCCATTATTAGGCCACCTCGCTTCAGTAATTAATATGGAAAGAGTTGTATTTCTAGCTCCATCTCTCTCACCTTTGGGTAAAAATCTTTGTGTAATGTGCAATGTTCATGGATAACACCCCTTGTCATTTCCTATCAGCAACATATCATCCACATACAAGACAAAATAAATAAGACGATCACCAACTAATTTGAAATACACACAGTGATCCTCTTTGCTCCTTGTGAAGCCAAGTCCCAACATATAAGTATCAAAATTTTGATACCACATCCTTGAAGATTGCTTTAACCCATACATGGACTTTTTCATCTTGCATACCAACTCTTTCTTTCCCTTCACAGCGAAGTCTTCTGGCTGCTTCATGTAGATTTCTTGTTCCAAATCCCTATGTAGGATTGTTGTCATATCCATCTATTCTACTTCAAAATCAAATGCAACAACAACAGATAAAATAAATCTAATTGAAGTTAACTAGGTGACAAGAGAAAAAATCTCACTAAAGTCAATTCTCTCAAGTCGTGAATAACCTTTTTCTACTAACGAAGCTTTGTATTTCTCCACTTTGCCTCTTGCATTCAATTTCTTCTTAAACACCCATTTTCTACCAATGGTATTTCTTCCATTCAACAACTCCACTAGATCCCAAGCCTCATTCTTGTCCAAGGCTACCATTTCTTCAATCATGGCATTTTTCCAGAGTTTTCCATCCTCTGAATCCACTGCCTCCCTAACAGTTCTAAGATCATTTTCAGTAATAAAAAAAGAAAAATTTGAATGGAAATCGGGTGGAGTATACCTTTCCAGTTGCCTTATTTCCCAAACCGATATCCTGAATACTGGAGCAGGGATGATTTTAAGGATGGAAATTTATTTTAAAATGTAGAAACCTTGGCAAATCTTACTAATCCTTCATATGCCAACTGTAAATGTTTGGCAATATTTTTGTAAAAATATTCAAATTTCTAAGGATTTTATATAGTTTGTATAAAAATTTGACGATTTTTAAGGTAAAATAATTTTATCGTGTAGAATTTGGGCGAATCATTTTTAGAATAGCGAATATGTTTTTGGGAAAACCATGGAAAATTAGCCCAAGAGCGAAATTTAGCCCCTAAAATCATTCATGTACTAGAGTATGAGAATCTTCTTCTTCTTATTTTTGTTCTTCTATAGAGTCAGATTAGTCATCCTTCAACTCAAACTTTATTTTCTCTAGTTATTCTTTCCTTGGTAGGAATTCCTATTTGAAAAAATCTTCGATTTCTCTAAATATCACATCTCGGTTATATACTACCTTCTTAATTTCTTGGACCCAAAGCTTATAACCTTTTAGACCATCTTCATACCCAATAAATATACATTTTTCATCCCTTTTATCTATCTTACTTGTGTTTTCCTTTGGAATGTGTGCATAGGCATCACAACCAAATACCATGAGATGTGTGAGAGAAGGTTTCTTACCAGTCCATACTTCGTGTGGAGTCTTTCCATATAGTGATGATGAGGGTGATCGATTGACTAGGTAACATGTAGTACCCACTACCTCTGTCCATACTCTTGTCCTACCTGACACCATTGAACATGCACCTTGCTTTTTCTATCAACGTCCTATTCATCCTTTCTGCAACTCCATTCTGTTGAGGTGTATATTGAGTAGTATTCTTCCTTGCTATACCACTCTTCTTACAAAATTGTTCAAATTCATTTTCGTCGAACTCTCCACCATTATCCATCCTTGACGCCTTAATTATTTTCTCTATATGATTCTCCACAAGAGCTTTAAACTCTTTAAACTTTTCAAAGAATTCATATTTATTCTTGAGGAAATATATCCATGTATTCCTCGAAAAGTCATCTATAAATGAGACATAGTACACAAATTTTCTTAGTGATGGAATTGACACAGGTCCAAACACATCATTATGCACCAACTGTAAAAATTTCCTCTGCCCTCGTTACACCAGAGGGGAATCTTACCTGATTCTTCTTTCCATATACACAATGTTCATAGAAATCAAAATCTAGAGAGAAATTAGACATACCTTCAACCATATTTTTACCATGTAGTAGTCAAAGGCCTTTCTCTCTGATATGCCCTGCAGTCTTTGATGCCACAACATAATATTTTCTTCAAAGACTCTAGGAGTTTTTTCTTCTTCAACTGTAATTTCAGAAACAATGGAACTATTGCACCCATCACTAATAGTGCTTCCCTGCATCTTATACATAGTTCCAATTTGAACTCCCTTCAAAAACACCATTGCTCCTCGAACCATCCTACAAGTTTCTTTTTCAAACACTATTTTTACACTTGTATCATCCATTTTGCTTATAGAAATAAAATTTCTAGCCAATCCTAGAATGTGCAAAACATCAGGGACTATTCTAATCCTTTCATCCATGAGCTTCAACTTGACTTTTCCTCGCCCTATGATTTTGCTCGTCGAGTCATCACCTAGGAAAACAACACCTCCATCATACCTTTCATATTAAAAAAAACACTCCCAATGAGGAGTCATATGAAAGGATGTGCTTGAGTCAACCATCCATGCCTCATGATCAACATGTGTTCTTAAAGAAGCCAAGTACACATCCCCTCCTTCCTTGGAGTTTTTTTCTTCTATAGAAGGAGCATCCTTAGATCCCTTCCCTCTCTCAACAGTTTTGGATCTACATTGCTTATTGTAGTGCCCTTCTTTTCCACATCTCCAACATACCCTTATAAACATTCTGGGAGATTTAGATATCCCACTTGAGGAATTAGATCTATTTCTTTCCTGGGAGCGTCCTCTTGCAAATAATGCAACTTCACCCTGTCCTTCCATGTTCTTTTGCTTCATCTCCTCCAACAACAAGGATGAGACACCATCATCAAAACTTAAAGTAGTTGTATTACTACCTATGGCCACAACCAGACTATCCCATGGGACTGGTAAAGAGCACAATAAACTGATACATTTTTCTTCATCAGAAATTTTATATCAACAGATAATAACTGACTTACCACTATATTGAAGTCATTCAAATTCTCTATCACTAAGTCTCCATGTTTCATTCTCAAGTTATGTATATTCTTCCGCATGAACAATTTGTTTACCAGGGACTTAGACTGATACAAAGTCCCTAACATATTCCATAATTCCTTGGTTGTAGCTTCCCTTGACACATTCAATAATATTGAATTTGAGAGACACAATAAGATTGTTCTCTTCACCCTCCGATCCAACTTTTTCCAGTCATCTACTAATGTTCCTATAGTTGTAGTACCCGGATCCACCATGATCCACTGATCTTTGTCTACCAACAAATCTTCCATATTGAGCTTCCATAGCTCAAAACATTTCCCATTAAATTTCTCGGTCTCTATTTTCGAACTGCTCGCCTTTTATTTTCACTTGAAGAATCGATACCACAGATCTCCCACTATAACAAGGCTTATCATATACCTGAGCCAAACCCTTAGCCACAAAGGCATCCCCCTGAATCCAAAAACAACGCTAATACCAAATGAAGAGAAATAAATATGTGAGAGAGTGAAAATATTCAACCAACAACAAAATACCACATATAACATATGCACCAGATGTAACCTGGAAATCCCAAACTGAAAAATACCAAATAATAGATCTATTAGTCCCTTGGCCAAAACCCAACCAAGCCGACCAACATACTAGACCCGACCAAGTGAGCCTTCACCACTCACATCCATGGCCCATTACAATGAAGTATCACCAACCTTTTAAAGGCCTTATTACATGCAATCCACGGGCTACGAAAACCATGTGCCCGAAACCACCCCTGTTGACCTAACAACTTTGACTCTTTTACCAAGACAAGTTTAACCTAACACCTTTGGCATTATAACCATGTTGTCTATCTCATGGCTGGAGATGGAATTCAATATTGTAATAGGTCATTGGACATCTGATGCTCCTTGGGTTGCAAGTGAAAGCAAATTTTCTTTACCCTTGAACTTGACTCTCCAAGATTTCTTCTTGATTGTTCGATTTTGGGGGTGGATTTTTGGGTGAAACCTCCAACATTTGGCCTCCCAATGTCCATTCAATATGCAACAAAAGAAATAGTTTCTACATGGGTTGTTTGGCCTTGTAGAGTGTCAACAATCACTATCTTTATGACCCATTCTCTTGCAATAGAAACAAATTATGTCATACATTTTATAATTGTGGTGATGCTTGTTATCTTGGTTTGGTGGTCACCCAAGATTTGGAGCAAATTTGGATGGTTTCTTTTCCAGTTCATCTTGCCTTGACAAAAATGGTTTGTGATATACTTGATATGGTTCCTTGTCCACTAAATCCTAGGCCTTCATGCTTGGACCTTTATTGCTATACAATGGGGATCAAGATCCCTTGGCCTTCCTTACTTATCCCTTGGCCGTCATAACTCATTTCCCTCATGAGCTTGGAATCGATGCCTCTAATTTTTTTCTCAAAGTCTCCAAAGGTTTCTTGAGAAAAGGGTCTTAAAAGGTGAGTTTACCATGCATACCTATGTGATGGTGCAACTTCGATAGTCGCAATGGAAGGGGATTTCTTAGTCTCTTAAACAGTTTCTTCTAGCTCATTTAAGGCCTCTTCCTTCATTGCCAAATCTTAGTATAGCTGAGTAGTGAATTCGGTGAACCTCTCCTCTTGACAATTATCTAGCTTAATGAATTTCTCCCCAAACGAAAATAGATGCAATTTGGACCTGTCTAATTTTCCCCTCATGATGGTCAAGGAGTCCTAGTGCTTGGAAAAATCCTTTTATATCTCATCTACTCTCTGCCTCCATTACCAACTTTCTTCTTAGATATACATTTGAAGTTACCAAATTTCTTCTTAGATATACATTTGAAGTCTCTCAACTCTTTCAGCTTCTTCCTCTTCAAGGATTTTCCCATAGAAGTTGCTTCAAGGTTTTTGAAAAACATTCTCTGATACCATCTGATCTGTAAATGATGGGTTTAAGCCCCATTTTTAATCCCCTGATTAATTTGTAATTAATTGTGATTAGTAATGGTTTATCTCATCATGGAGATAATATTGCCATGTTATTTCTTGTAAACTATATAAATGTGTAATATAAAAGTCAAACAACTGACTGATGGGTGAATCTCAGGTACTAGTCATTATACCACTGGAGGGAATAGTGAGGGGGCCTAGAGGGACTTCATCACACTCAAGAACCCAAGTCTCATTTTCTGAATGATTTTTTTTGGAAATAATCAGGTATTTTCCTTTTTCCTGACTCCAAAGCAAACCGGTTAATGGAAGGTGGATTGGTAGTTGAACAACCAAACACCCACAATGAATGGAAGCATGTAAGACTAGATAGGAAAGTAGAAAACTATCAGCCTGGGGTACAACAAAGTACCCATATCAATCCCCCATGATTGATCCACGAGTCCCTTATGACAGAAGGAAGACAAGGACCAGGTCAAGAACTTTTCAACAAGGGACAGACAAAGACACATTAGGGGGTAAGGGCACCACAAAGAAGAGGAAAAGGGGGAGAAGGGAGAGTATTGGATGCAAAGAATGAAACTCAACTAGAGGAAAAAATCCAAAAATCCAACCTGTGCATATAGGGATGAAGACTGGATTCTTTCTAGGCAAGGAAATGGCACTCAGAAAAGGGAGGAAGTTAAAGGATTGTAGAAGTAGCGATTACATTACCTGGTGCACTGAAGCCATCTGGGAAGGCACTAAATTTTTTGTGGAGGCCCTGAATTGGTAGGAAAATAGGTTCTTTGCGAGGAATTGATGTGAAGGAGAGAGGCCTTCACACTGTCAAATGTCTCTAAGGCTGGAAGTTTTCCCCTGATGGTATCATGGATTGGCACGGGGTGGATAGATTTCATAGATCTAGTGCATATGAGCCTATGGTTGATCATAAAATCCTTATATGTCATATTAATTCTTAAGCTTACATTAAAATTCAACCTAATTCAAAAAATTAAGATCGTCTTGACTATTTGCAAAATAACATATGAATTTACTTACTTATCAAAAACTTCATTAATGATAAATAACTTGCAAGAAACTGAGTGAAATAGAAACAACAAGAATAAGGCACATTACACAAGTTGATAATGAAGTTCACCCATCTTGCGCTATGTCTCTGGGTCCGCTTCCAAATGCGAGACTACTCTATTAATGCTCAAATGTTTGATACAATAATGGCTCCAACGTTGTTTTTTATAATGAACTTCTTATCTACTGCTCAAACTCAGGTATGGGTGTAAAAATCAGCTTCTCCTCAGAAAAATGAAACTTTTGATTGTAAACACCCTATACTTCTCTCAAAGAGCTCTATGGTACGGAAAATGATGCAAAACCAAAATATACATTATCTCTTTGCACGTATTCCAATGAAACCCCGCTCTCCTCTTTGGCACGCAAATCCCTATTCTGCATTCAGTCGGGACCCTGGTTTAAAAGGGGAGGTCATGGGGTCGAGCCCCACCCAAATCCCTATATTCTCAGATGGGCATTTATTTAAACATAAATGAAATTATGTTGGTTGGCATAACCAACAGACTCACATGGCGTAACGGTCAGAGTTTTGGATCGGTCCGAAGGTCGCGGGGGTCAACCCTGACCGATGCCCATATTCAACATATACAATTTCATATGACCTTAAATACAATATTTTCCATTGGAATATTTGACGATATGGTTTGGTCTAATGGTTAGACCATTGGAATATTTGTTGGAGGTCTTAGGTTCGATCCACGACAAGCACAACAACATTTTGATAACCCTTATCCAATATCGGCTAATCAGATGTATCCACATGTCAACCATTGATTATTCCATATCATTTCCGCCATACACCTGTCAGTTGCCCTGTCAGCTTGCCACATCACCTCAATCGTACACCTATTAGCATGTCATGTCAACGTCGTACTGCCACCTGTCATCTGCCATGTCAGTGTCGTACTAAAACATGTCATCCTTTCAGTGATGCCACATGGAATCCACACAGTCCACGTGTCACATCCATAAAATGTTCGTACAATCTCTGTACAGTAGCACGTGTAACCTCCTATTTTTCATTTGTCCTATTTTTTTACAAACTTTGAAAGGCCATAACTTCCTCATACTACGTCTATTTGAGGCCATTAAAATTACATTGGAAATCTATCATCGAGCTCGACACAATTGAGTCATTTTCATTTGCATTTGAGACAATCAATGTTTTATCATTCTTAGAGCCACCTAGATCATTCCTCCCAACTAGAAGCCTTTTGGAGCACCAAAAGTCAAGATTACTCAGCAACTAAGTGAGGATAAAGCTCCCTCACTTTCCCAATCTCGGTCCATCTTGCTTTGCTTGGTTTTACCCCTTTAAGACCAACTCAAAGATACTCCACATCAACCCGTTGTGAAGTCTTGATCCTTCCGTCAAGGATAGCATATTCATGCCACTCATCTAAGTACTAAGGAGAAAAATCATCAACTTTCAAAACTTGAACACCTTCATCTTTATCCATAATCATAGGAGGTTCACAAAGTTTCAAATTCTCAACATTCACCATTCAATACATTTTCATATAAGATGGTAGATCTAAACGAAAGGTGTTAGTACCAATCTTCTCCAAAATCTTAAATGGACCATATCAAATTGGTTTGAGCTTTTTACCTTCACCCTTCATTCTATCCTTGTTGATATGTAGCCATACTTGATCATCAATTTGGAACTAATGATCAACCCGATGCTCTTCATGCCTCGTCTTGTACTTGGCTTGGATCTTCTCCAATTGTTCTTGTACTACCTCATGTACCTTCTGGATCCTTTGAATGAACCTCTTAGCTTTGTCGACATCATATTTTCCATTCTCTTTGCTCGCTTCTCCAAAAGAAAAATCCATAGGTGATTTAGGTAGGTATTCCAAACATGTTTCAAAAGGAGATCTCTGAGTAGAATAATGCATGGCACGATTATAGGCATGTTGCACATAGTGCAACTGTTCATCCCACAACTTAGGATGTTTACTACAATACCCTCGAAGAAAATGTATCACTGTCATGTTCACTACCTCTGCATGTCCATTTGTCTTTGGATGAAATGCAATTATCTTCTTTAATTTAGTTTCCATTAACTCCCACAAACTAGACTAAAACTTCCCCAAGAATCTAGAGTCTTGATTAGATACAATAGATGTAGGTAGCTTAAAATGAACCCAAACATTAGCAAAGAACAAGTGTATTTTCTGTTCAGCTATGACTTGCTTCTTGCAAGGCATTAAGATGCACATATTACTGAACCTATGCACCATCACATACAAGTAATCATAACATGTTCTTGACATCGACAAACCCCCTATAAAATGTATGGACACACTTTCCTATGGTTGAGAAGGTACTGGAAGTGGTGTATATTACCCCAACTTTATGTTGCTAGGCTTACTTCTGGCACACAAAAAACACTCTTTTACATACTTGGAAACTGTTTCATTTATTCAAGGCCAAAAAAAATATCTTTTCAACTATGCTATTGTCTTTCCTACCCCGAAGTGACCATAAAAAAGAGATGTATGAGCTTCTATGATTACATCTTACTCTTTCATACTTGGATATACAAATCTTTCCAAAATGATATAATAAATTATCATGTACATGATAATCCAATTATTCATGTATATTACCATGATTTAGTGCTTCATATACATCTTTAAAATCATTATCTCTAGCATATATTTCAACAAAACTTTCATGAGCTAAATAATCATGCTTTAATATTGTAGATACATTGATTATTAGTCTTGCTAACATATCTGCAACCTTGTTATGAATAACCTTTTTATACTTAATTACCAAATGAAATTGTTGTAAATGAAATTGTTGTAAGAAACACATCCACCTAAAATATCGTGACTATTGTAGGTTGGTTTGTAATTGAAAACACTGTAATGGTTGATGGTATGTGTGAACTATTTTTTCCTTCCCCATAATTCCATAATTTAAGTAATGTTTTCATTTTTTCACACTTTGTACCAAAGCATACACTTATTTATCACCTACTATATTCTGTTTGGACTCCACTCGCCATTTTTTCAGTGCCAACGGTCTATCACTTTATCGATCTTTGATGAATTGCATACACAACAGCCGCCAAGTTGCCATCGACAACTGGAAGGGCAAGGGTGTGAACTTCATTGCACACTTTCTTTACGTGTTTTTTTTGGAAAGTAAAAATAAGTGTCATTGGAAAATTGACAAATATGACATTTTATTCTTCTTCGGAGGTGACGTTGAAATTTTTGGTCAAGAAAAGAATAGAGAACAAGTGGATAAAGATGCTCTTTATAAAGGTGACGTTGAACTTTTTTCTCTGGTCAATAAAAATAAAAAGAATTGAAGAATATGGATAAGCATGCGTCATTTTTTCAAAATGAAATTGAAAATGAAAATAATGGTTAAGTTTAATGAGATCAAAATTATTTTATCCTAATTTAAGAAAAGTAGTAAGAGATTATTTGAATTTATTTAAATTGTTTTTTTGATATTCAAAAAGTATTAAAAGAAATATTTCAAGATTATTATAGTTTTGATGATTTAGAATGTTAGGTAGGTTGATATTGTTACAAATATTTTGAAATTAAAATTTAATTTGAGTATAAGTAGGACAATTCTTTCATGCCATGATGTTTTGGAAATTGTCTAATTCTAATAATATTGATTCTCTACTTTACCTTAATCAAAACTAAGAGATATCATGAGTATTGTAGTCTGTGTGACTTGAGAGATATCATGGATATTTTAGTCTCAGTAGTGTACTTACAAAACCTAAGAGACCCTGAATCAAGAATAAAATAGAATAAAATATTTTTATTTGTATTTATTGAATCCCTGTCTTATAAAACTTAAGAGACCCAGAATCAAGAGTTACAAGCCATTATTCTTTTATACTGTAAATTGGAAATCTTATAAAAATAATTGGTACCTAAAAACAATATCTCGTTGCATTTACACAGTTATCCTAAAACCATTTAAGTTAAACCAAAGCCCAATTCTCTGGTTGATGAATGAACAATAAAACGATAACCCTCTTGATTCTACCAACTGAT
>JASDQU010739425.1:171499-182053 GCA_032191745.1 Picea mariana | reverse complement strand
TCAGGGGCTCCTTGCTTCACTGGTCCTCATTTTCTAGTCATACAATCAGCTACAGGCTGGCAGGATCAAAGCTCCGATACCACTGTAATATCCCTAGGGTTTCTAGGGCCTTAGTGCAGCTAGTAAACAAGGTAATATACTGTAGTTTGTTCACCAGTTATCAACAATAGTGACAACAGGTAATATCTGGTTCCCAGTGAGCAAATAGTCTTCAACAGAACTACTTGAACAATATTCAACCGGAAAGAAATTTGCATTCAACCAACAATAATGACAGTAATAATAACCATTAATGACAGTGATATAACCAGCAGTAGCAATTAATGATGCAGTAGCACAAACCAACAGTAGTAACAATGAGTATATCCGACAGCCACAGTAGTATCAAAATCATCAGCACATGYTGTCCCCAAATCAGCAGTATTAATATCCAATACGAATACCAAATAGTCACCAAGAGTAAACCCTCTTAGAGGCTGTTGTCCAAACTGATCATACCAGTAATAGCATTCACCAAGATTTGCAGCAACAGTTTTTATAACATAATTGTATCTAAACTAGTCCTCACTTCTAACATAGCATTGACAATAAAACATGCGCTTAGAATACTTCCGGCTGAGCCCCAGCGCTCAAAACTGCTCTTGACATCCTATAATCAGCCCCAATAACCCTCTGTCTGCACATTCCACACTGTGATATGGTTCGGTCCTCCCTCCAGAAAGTCCCACAGAGTTCGGCCCCTCCTAAGATTGCTGGGACAGACATGTAGCAGGTGGTGGCAGCTGTAGCCTCCTCCACAGCTCCTCTGCCAGGTTTCCCCACGTATACACCTTCAGAATTGACTTGTTGTAGCTGGTAATGAGTAAAGGTTGAGTTAGGGTGAGGTTCAACCCACCGAAACTCAACAGGAAAGGGGTTAAACAACCCTCAGAAGACTGAGGCAGCCGCCTCCAAAGCTAAAGACTGAAATATCCAAATCTGAGTTATGTCCTTTCCAAATGAGCCTCTCCTCTTCTTATAGTGTCTTCTTAATTCACTTTCCTTCTTTTGTGGGTGATTTGCTCCTTAAGGCAAGTCAGCCTTACTTGTTTTAAACCCAAATTACCCCCTAAGGGCACGTCATTGCCCCTTGGTGCCCCTTGGGTCTCCATGGCTCCCCTATACTTGGGGACTATGGCCTACGGGGAGCCCCCTAAGCCAATGTATCCCTCCAACGATGAGATCAAAGGGGAGGGGATATGACAAAGGGCCTATTCAGGAAAAGGAGAATAGAATCTCTCTTTGTCAGGACAAGAAGGAAAACAACATAAACATTGACTTGGCAAATCAAATATTAATTCCAAAGCCAAGTATAATTGAAATGAAAAACACTTATTGCAATGAACAACATGAAGTTCAAGACCTACAACTAACAATTGATGATTATAAATTCATATCCCAATTCAATGTTAAAACTATGTATAGAGAAGGTATCGACATAATTTTTGGTTCATCCTAGATAGAAACATGAGGAACCTTCGAATTAAACATGGGGAAGAAGTTTTTGTCATTCTCCTATAAGAATAAGAAGATAATGTTGCAGGATCTTACAATGAAGTCGATTTCAGTAGCTCCCTCATCAGAAGAATTTAAAGATGTCTCAAAGGTGATCCTTCAAGATAATTAGAAGTCTGTACAAAAGAAGCAAACGGAATTTCACAAGGTTGTTGCTAACAAAGTCGAAGAAATTTCTCGCCTAAAAGATCATAATCAGAAACTACTTGCATAAATTAAGAAGTCAAAAGATAGAAATCAGTTGAATCAAATGTTAGAACAGGAAAATCAAGGTCTCGAAAAGAAATTATCATAAAAAGATGAAGAAGTTAGAGCAGGAAAATCAAGGTCTCGAGAAGAAATTATCATAAAAAGATGAAGAAAATTCTCACCTAGTGAACCTTAATCAAAGGTTGCTTGAACAAATCAAAAGGTTAAAAGTGAGAAACCAGAGAATCAAGTCCTTTCAAATAAATTCGAGAATTCAAAAATTGAGGTAGAACTCTCACACATAAGGGTTCATAATCAGCTTATTCACACAATTTAAGAAGCTAAAGAATGATAAGAAGTCGCTATAGAACAAGTTAGAACAACTTACCAAGAAAGAAGCATCGATTAAGAAATAATCAATGACCGAACCTATGGAACTAGAAAAGTATCCAAATGTAAAAATCCAAGTTGTGGAGAAGGGAACCAATACTGACCTAATCAACATCACAGCATGGGAAGATGCAAAGCCAGTTGATGTAAGGGTATCTTTAGATGCCACACAAACAATGGAAATTGTGAGTATCTCTACCAATAAACTTTCAAGGATCAACAAGGGGACACAAGTGTGCAAGGAAGACATGCTACCAAAAGTGAAACAAGAAAACACTACAAGTACGATAAAAAGGGATCATGTTACAAGGACAACTTATCAGCATCCTAATCACAATAGCCGACACTATAACCAATCAATATATCAACATCGGTTAGAACAAAAGCAATTGACCTATATCGCAAAGAATATATATGCCACCACTATTGAGTCGCATAATAAAAGTTCATCCGGGGAATCCTATAAGCGCAATGTTCCATAAAGGATTGAATTCAGGTGGTCAGGCCCTCTTACAATTCGACAATTCTGCTCAACGCTTAGAAGATCATATCGTCTCGTCAACCACTACATCTACAAGAACAGAGAATCATGAGAAGACATTACAATCCAAAACAAGAGACAAAGTCTTTTCATAAATATGCTTTGAGGACAAAGCATTTCTAAGGAGAAGGCGATGTAATGAACATAATATATATATATATAAACAAATGTAGATGAAGTGTCACATCCTAACTAAAGACATGACCTAATGAAAGGACATGACTCGTCAACCTCGTAACTCGTCAATGTGTATATATACTGTCAAATAGGTCATTCTGATCATATCATATCATTCATATTCTTATCCAATTATATACTTGTCCTATATGCATTTCTGCCTATTATCCTTCTTATGTTGGATGTTTGTTAGTAAATGAACTTTGTTCATTTCAAACAACCTCATACATGAAGTACAGCACACCAAGGAGATAGTGTTCAGCAGATTAGGGTATTTATTTTAGGTAAACTGGAGACAGAGATCAGGTACAGTGCCTGCATGGTATTCCCAGCAGTCAAAGACAGCAGCTGTCAATAAGGAGCATACTAATCGAGGGTTTCCACCATACATGCTAATTATTTTATGCAAAAACAACAGACATTCTGGAGGGAGTACACCCAACAGGACTGTTTGACTTGCTGTTCAGAGACTTACTCACTGATTGATATGTTACAGCAAACAAAACAGTGAGTTAATCTAGGAGCTGTGCCAAGAGGCTACTCTGGCTAGTTTTTTATGATTTCAAGGTGATAACCAGCCATGTTGATGGGGAAAAGCGCTCAGATTAGCACATTTCCATCAGACACACAGCAACGTTAATTTTCCAGCATCTGCATAACTGTTATTATTAGAAGTTACCTCTAGAAGTGTGCCTTAATGAGGCTTTTGCTGACTGCTCTTTCGAGATTTTAATGCATCTACATCATGGAATTTTTATTTGGCACTTGTGAGACAATTTGCATATTTTTAGCATGCATTCACATGTGTGGGCTTCTTACTCATCTTTATTGTGGGCTGGGCCTTCATTGGATATCTTTGGCACATTTATTAATGCTCTTTCATAGTGCATTTTGGCTTGCAGAACCCACACATGACACTTGTACTTGCTTATTACTTGGCCTTATTACTATTTTTGGATAACATTGTGAAAGGGTACTTTTAGTGCCAGCTTATCAGCAAATATCTTTTGACAAAGTGCCCCGATTGCTACCAGGTCAATGCCATTAGATGCAGAGTGGCCACGGCATTTCCAAAAAGTGGTTATAATAAAGAACCCTTGTCGCATTTTGACCACACGTGTCATTGGGTCTTGGTTATTGTTCATTTATGGAGGTTGTTAGAGGAGCAACCTACCTTGGAGGAGTTTGAGAGCACACATTAGAGCTTGTTGACATGATCAACCACTTTGGAGAAGACACTTGGCATAACCAACATTATTTTATTTTTGTTGTCTTGTCTCATGGAGTTGGTTACATGAGAGCAGTATTGTATTGTTTTCCTTGGACATTTTAATGTTTCTTCTTGGAGAAGAAAGTCAACAACTCACTGCTACATTTAGTAAAGAAGTTGATGAGAAGGATATTTTATTGTTATTCATTGGAGAACTAATGGATATAGGAAAACAAATACTTCTTTATTGTTGAGGGAATAAACCTATATAAGGATTTGCTCTCTCCATTTGATGCATAGTGGATTTGGGGAGAAATCTCTTGGAGCTTGATTGAATATCTATTGGATGTTTTTGGAGGATTAATGAAATGCTTTGTGGATGAGCATGTCTTGTAGATCTTGATGCTCTCTCTTGCCGCTGGAATTATCTTGACATATGTTTATGGAGCATTAAATTGGGTAACACTAGTCCTTCTTTTATGTTATCCTTGGGATGTTGTTTATGGATGCATTATGTCTCTATGCTTGGTTAAATGCACATGCATTTCATTCTGGGCAATCATAATCTTCGTAAGTGTTGGAGTTCATCTACTTTTATGATCTCCCTAGTTACATTTCTGCAATTTGGGACAGCAAGGAAAGGGCCATTGTAGCTTGTACATTTCAGCCTCAATTGCCATCTTTTCTTCAATAGGATAGCCTCCTATGAACCTTGATTTGACCCCATGTGCCCAATGGAAAGACACTAGTATTTGGTCCGTTCATCCATATTATTTCCTAAAACTTTATCAACTTGTTTTGCTATAACTTTCTCTTCACTTCACCTTGAACTTCATTGCATAATTTCTAGTAATCTTATTCTAGAGAAGCCCCCCTTGAGCCGAAGGAGAGCCGGCCTAAAGTGTGAAGTGGGTTTGTGAGGTGCCATAGGCATCCCTCTTAGTTCCTCCAAGGTCTCACTTGAGTTTTAGGACTTTATCTTAAGAGGTGAGGGTTTGAGAGGTAACATAATGAATAGTTAATTATACTGTGAATATTGGTGCTCCTCCAAGACACTCCATTTTATCACATGCATCCAGTCATATATTTTTTAGTGCTAATACTATCAATCCTTAGTTTATTGACTTTATGGACTTTGCACTACATACACTTGGATCATAGATATTTTAGGCACTTTGCCTTATGTTCAAACATGTGATGGTTTTTACTCCTATCATTTACGCTTGTTTGTCAATTGTGTTTATCAGTATAATTTTTTTCTTTCTATATCACATGGACAATTGAATGTTCAGTCACCCCTTCACAGCTTTTCAGTTTATAATGTATGATATTCAGTGTTTTACTAATACAGTTGTAAAATCAAGCATGAAAAAGAGAATCTGCCTTCCTCTTCAAAAGCTATTTGCAAATTTGTTATTTTCTAACTCCTTGTGTTCACAAATAAATTGCATTTTTCACTAATGAATTGTTTAATGATATAAATAACTCATTAGAATTGACTTCATGAATTCATCAAAGAAGAACTTAATTAAAGATCGCAGAAAATTCAAAAAAAAAGTAAAAGAAATAAAAAGACTTACTGCATATCAAGAGGCCACCAGACCTTAATCCTATATCCAGTCAACTTTCCATAATCAATATTTCGCTTCTTTGCTTTCTCCGAACTCTGCAAACAAAGAAACTGAAAGCATTGAATCATAGACCCTATTGACAGTTAATATACACAAGGGACAACAAATAATGTACGCCAAGAGTTTATGAATTTGCTTTACACTCAGTGCATGGGTTTGAATCTTCACATGTTAACTGTAGAACCCAAAAGCAAGGAGAACACAGATAAATTCACCAAATCTAAATATCACTACCTCCTAAGCAAACTACATAAACTACCAGAATTCAAGCCACACAAAGAGAAACAAAGTGTACTCTTGCTTGGAGAAAAACAAGATGCATCCAGAACTTCCATCACAGTAAATTGATGAGCCAGAAGATGACAGACCTTCAAACTTCATTAAAGATAAAATTCTCTATAAATCCATCAAATGTAACTCATGGTGACAGAATAAAACAACTAACTCTTCCCAAGGAGAGAAGATTACCTTCTGCAATCCTGAAATACTTTTCTTCTTCAACGTCTTCCTGGAAGTCCCAATGGGACTCCTCAAACTATCACCCAAAGCCTTTGCAGTAGATTCTGGCTGAGCAATTGACTTCTCCTGCCAGAAAAAAGTATTTCTATGTGAGTGTATATTTGATGTTTCCTCTATTTTTTCAAACAAATTTGTATAATTGAACAAACAACCTATTTAAGATTCTTACCTTTTTATGCTCATGCATTTCTTGCCTTGCTTCAGGAGTAACATTCTCTCTCAAAACATTTGAAGTTCCAGAAGGGAGTTTCTGTGCATTTTTGGATATAAAAAAATTATTGGCATCTAGAGCTGATATTTGTGCTGGTGAAACTTTACTCTGTTCTGACTTTGGACTGGAAGATAATTCAGAAGGCTTAAATTCTGCTCCATTGAGACCAGCTGGTTCTCCTTCAGTTTTTAGTATGGTCAAACCTTGGGACCTGCCACTTTTAAGATCTGGTTTTTTGATAGAACCTTTTGGACGTCCTAGCTTAGAATGACATAACTCAGACCCTATGAAATCCTGTGTGTACCTGCTTGATCTGCTTCTTTTCCTCTTGGTTGAGATTAACATTTCCATATCACCGCTAACTGGATTATCAACAATATCTTTTTCAGGCACATCATCTCTTTTTGTAATCTTAATTCCATTTGAAACTTTACCTGAAGGTTTATTGGATTCTGGACTTTTTGAAGCTTTATCTGATTGAATACCAGTTGCCAATGCCATGAGCAACATGTTTGATGTCTCCTTACTGCAACCTTTTAGTAGACCTGATGCTTCTCTAGGCCTTCGGACTCCAAGATTATTCTGCTTTCTAATTCCTTGCAGTTTGGCACACCGCATCATCTTTCGCAGAGGCACTTCCAGATCATCCTCATCGCTTTCTTTAGCCACATTTTCATCAGTATTAATCTTTGTCTTCTGGTTTGGAGATAGCTAGAGTCATTTACAAGAAAAGAGTGACGTAGGGTGTTATGTATGAATATAGCACACATATTTTTAAGCACTAAACTTCTTTTAGGAAATACATGTCTTTAATAACATGGTGACAAAGCAAATTCTTCACTATATCCAACAGAGGTGAATTTGAAAACACTGACCTGAGCTGTTTGTTCCATATTTGATGCCTTATAATGAGCAAAAACATGACTACCAGCAAGGCCTGCAGTCAAATGTCTTGCATCTGCCTGAAATCCATAACCAATTTAAATAAGGTAAAGCTAAGAAATGTAATTATAATAAATAAGCAACATTGAAAAAGTCTCACTGCCCAATAAATGATTCCTACAATTTTGAAAGTAGAGGAAGCTAGCTGTATAGTAAAAAAGACACAAATGTCATTCAAAGTGCCATAAAGATTTGCTTTCTTTGAATACAGCATTTCCTGAACTGTATTTGACAACTGATTATTTAACCTACTGCTATTAGAAATAGAAAAAACAAGGCTCCTCAAAGAGTCAGAACTCCCAAAAAGTTGGGTATACACCACATTATTTGGTAATGCTTTGAAAAAGGAGGTAAGTAATTTTTGGACCCATCTTGCAAATGAATATTGATCAATAATTGTTTAGCAAAGCTGATGCTCATTACCAAGATTATATCGATAATGCTTTGCACCTACATGTAGCCCATATACAAAGCCAAAATTTTACTATGTTGTGCTATTCTCTCATGGAGCTTAAATGAATCTATGAAAGATAGCCCTGATGAAGAAACTGTGCATGTTTATGAGAGGCGTATTAATGAGAACTTGTTATCAAAAGGTTTTCACTCTTAGTCTTTAGCTTTAGCTTTATCTAACAAACTCAAGCTTTTATCCTTTTACTCGAGATGACTTGTCATGCATGCACTGCATGCCACATTAGAATTTTCAGCATACTATTTTTTTGTCTTGTACTCTACATTTATTGACATCTAATAAAGAGTGTATACTCTCTCTCTTACTCTCTCTCTCTCTCTCTCTCTCTCTCTCTCTCTCTCTCTCAGTTCCTACACGCCACACTCCGCCTTGGAATGACTAGGACGATCACCTCATACTTTCATGCTGCCCTATCAGAGCGGAGCAACAAGCAGCACGTTGAGTCCCAAAGTACACTAGACAGTAGATTGGTGAGGCCTTGAGTCTCTCCTCGACGTCCCCCTCACGGAGATAGATTGTTATCATCGAGACAGGTTTGGAGGTGTCGAACGATACATCAATCCATACATCCTCAGAGAGCTAGAAGGATTAGCTCCAGACGGATCCAAAGCAGGGCACCTCCCCTCCGTTGGACCACCTCCCAGATTTAGATGAGCTCCCAGAGATCTATCTAGAGTTTCTTTCTTTCGGCCTCRKWTGCTAGGAGTATCCCTCGTTCCTACATCCTCCCCACGATCATATAGTCGGACCCCCCAATAATCCCTAAGGACTCCAACAGCGAGCTAGTGCCCAGTTCGCCCCGCCTAGCCATCGACCATCCAACCCAGGAGACCTCAACAATCGCATCGCCAGACCTCTCTCTCACTCTCTCTCTCTCTCTCTCTCTCTCTCTTGATAGACTTTTGAGTTGGGCATACTCACTTTTATTTTGGATCASCGTACATTTGTCATGGTTATATACTTTTTGAGGCTACACTACTTTAGGTTTCTTTCTTTATGTTATGTTCATCATTATTTAAGAATTGCGATTGCACTCCCACATTGTACTCATACTTGCTGTAGCTTTCGGTCCCATTGACCTACTTATGTGGTCATTTGTTCGACATTAATAAAACTCTCTCTCTCTCTCTCTCTCTCTCTCTCTCTCTCTCTCTCTCATAATCGGGCCTCTTCTCAAACATCACATTTCGGGTTTCTTTTAGGATTGTTTATGCTCACCTAGAATCAATTTTGTTGCTGAACGAGTCTATTCCAGTTAATGTTAACAAGACTGGATCAGTTACCAAAAACCAAAACAGAACTAGTAAAAAGACGGAAACAAAAAACAGCCAACCAAAAAATACATAAAATATTCAAATTTTGATTAAAAAAATATATTCATGTACATCCATGTGAACCCAACCCATTAGACATAAATATACAAAGTTTTATCATGTATACAGCAAGGGTTTAGAATTAGGTTTAGGGTTTTAGGTTTTAGTTTTTTAATTTGTTTTTCATTTTTAACAGAATTTGGTGGGCCCACATGCAACCATACAAAGTTGTACAGAATCAGTCGATATAGACTGAGAACACTGATTTTGTACAAAACCGACTAGTTCAGACTGGAAAGACCAATTATGTATGGAACCGACAAGTTAAATCTTGGAACCAACCGGTTTTGTATGAAACTGGTCATTTCCAATTTGATGAGTTGGTTCCACCCAGAAATTCCCCGGAACCAGTTCGACCAGCCAGTTTAGTCGATTCCGGTCCGATCCCGATAACACTAATTCCAGGTAGATGACACTACTTTCCCAATACCCATGCCCAACAAGAGATTCCAAGGCTTACGAGACCATCATAAAATATAGTGGAAGCCATTTGAGATCCAATTTTCTATCCAGTGCTTAGACATTCAATGGCAATTTCCAAAATTCACAATGTTTTCTCTATTCAATTTAGGACGGCTTTCTACTTCCATAGCATTCAACCTCATTTTCAACAACATCTTTTTTTTTCAATTTCCTCTTCTCAAACAAAAATTTCAACAAATCCTCTTCCTTGTGGCTAATATTTGCAACAGTTAAAGCAAATCAAGTATTCTCTTCTAAACAACAATAACTTTCTCCATTATGGAAACAATTTCATACTTTCACATCAATGTTTTCTACTCTAAACCAGGGATGCCAAAGCGTCCCCCCCNGATCCGAACCCCCGATCCGCGCTCCGAGCGGGAGTGTCCCGGAACCGTGCTCCCGGCCGTGCTCCGGCCCTCCCGAACCGCGCTCCCGGCTGCGCTCCGACCCTCCCGAACCGCACTCCCGACCCTCAATGCACGCTCCCTGCCCTAGCCCGAAGCGTCCCGCTCCCGCGCGCTCCCAATCCGCTTCCCCCCACGCTCCCACACCTGTAGGACGCGCTCCCGACCACCCAGAACCGCGCTCCCGGAGCGCTCCCAAACCAACTCGAGCGCTCCTCGAAAATGAGCCCGAAAAAAGTCAATTTTTTTGGGTTTTTTTTTTATTTTTTTTTATTTTTTTGGCTTTGTGCGTGGGCCCTAAGGCATTTTTAGGGTTAGAGAGGGGAGATAAAGCACAATCTCTCCCTCTTTTTCCTCATTGTTTCATCTTTGAGTTGGAGTGGAGAGGGAAGGAGCTCTTGGTGTTGGCTTGGTGTTGGTGTTGGAGCAAAGTTGGAGAGCTTGAAGAGGATTTGTGAGAGCTTGGAGGAGGCAAC
>JASDQU010739425.1:156992-169295 GCA_032191745.1 Picea mariana | reverse complement strand
GTGTGTGCACAAGGAGACAAGCATAACCAAAGACCAAGTCGGGTCTCATTGTGTAGACGAGGAGCCGAGCTAGGGCCAACAATCATCTCAGTCAAGGAATAGAGACCGAGTTGGATCTGAAGGTGATAAAAGAGGCCATGACAGGGCAGATATACAACTTCTCAGAGTAACAAACAGAGGAAACAAAGAGGAATCCCTACTGTACGATTTACGTACGGACTGCACATTCACCCAGTCAAGAAAGGAAAGCGTACCCAGGTCATATATATATATATATATATATATATATATATATCAGTTGTGTTTTTGAAAAGACACCAGTCAAATACGGGCTGAGTTGCTGTTCCAGTTTTATTTTGTGGGTTTGTTAAGCTTTATCAACAATAGTACGGACCCGTACAGGTCGTACGATCTATTTAAACTCAGCCTGAGTGAAAGTTATGCTTACAGCGAACTGATATAAATAAGATTGCCCTGTTTTGATGCTATTCATTGATGCTGTGTTACTTAATGGTGTGACTGTCATAAGAAAGAGAAGAACTTGATTTTATTTCTGTTTAGAAATATTCTATCTTTCCTAGTTTTATTTCTTCAGAAAGAAAACATTATGAATAAATGAGCAAGAACATTTAAATGACAAACACAAATGACAAGCAATGTTCCAGCATTGCTTATAGTGGGATCCTCATCGTTAGTACCAACCTTTGCCTCTATCTCGATCCTCTAGGGACATTAGTGAACACCACCCAATTTTGATGGAACTATCCAATCCAAGCCTTGAAATATGGTATAAAAAGATAAACATGCCTAATCAATGATTTTGGCTTGAGCGAAGGGCACATTTTTCAATCAACACGACCAACATCGGGGTACATAAAAGGGCTTGGTGCTCTCAACTAAATGCCAATCCTATGCCCTCGTATGTGATAGAATCCAATGAAAATGCTGCAATCCTGCCAATCCCGAAATCCTGAACACTGTTAAGTCTGCTGAATTTTGAATGGGATATGGAATTCTACTTTCTCCATATGAAGTCCGATGAGGTTGGAACTACTCTCAAACATCCTGAAACAATTAATGGTGATGTTAAAAATTTAAGTAAAAGTTGGCATTTCCTTTATCTTTCCTTTTTGTCCTTTTAAGTAAGAGGTTAAAAAGGAAAGATAAAGGAAATGTCGACTTTTACCCTAAGAATTTAACATTACCATTAATTGCCAGCATTTTTGTTCAAACCTATTAAAACTGAGTCAAATCAAGTCAAAATAGGCAGATTAAGTGTTGGAAATGTGTCGTATGAATGCTGGTATGGCTCATAAACAAATTTCCAGACATATAAAATGTTTTTTCCACACGTGGGATGTGTTCTTTTGGCTGGAACTATGTTTCAAGACTGTTCCACACGTGGGATGTGTTAACATACAGAAATGAGCCTGGTACAGCCCTGTACTAGACATTTCCCGCAACATAGGTACAACCCAAAGAAACCCTTGCCCCTGTTGTAAAACAACAACTGTTACCTGAAACACCGAAGATATAATCTGTGAGAGAAATTGCATGCCTTTGTAATAGTTCTTTCTGCTTAAAAAAATAAATGTCTGGTACAGCCCTGTACTAGACATTTCCCGCAACATAGGTACAACCCAAAGAAACCCTTGCCCCTGTTGTAAAACAACAACTGTTACCTGAAACACCGAAGATATAATCTGTGAGAGAAATTGCATGCCTCTGTAATAGTTCTTTCTGCTTAAAAAAATAAATGCCTTTTGCTTTCTGAAATATATTATTGTGTTTAGACAGACTAAATAGAAGTTGCAATCCCCCATTAAAGGATAATGTTTAGGCAAGGAAACTTGCAAGTAGGTGTGGAGTGCTCTGCATGAAGGTTGTGGGTTTAGTATAACTTTGACAAGGCATCTAAAGGAAACCTTGGATTGCCAGACAAGAGACATCTTCAAAGAACATTATGGTCACATAATCGCTGCTACCTTCAACTTTATGGACTAGAGGACAATTAACTAGGTAGAGCTTGAACCTCTTGCATTGGGGGTGGCATAAGGTGTTCCATTGGGCTTTAAAAATATCATTTTGAAGGAGATTCGGAGGTGGTAATTTTATCACCTAAATGGTAAAGTCCATAATCCTCATGGAAACTGACAAGCAAAGTTAGATGGATGAGGTAGGTTACGAGTTACTTTTCTGAATACAGGTTTGCTAATCAACTTTTGGATTGGTTAGCAAATTAGGCTGTAGCATCCAAGTCTTCCTTGCCCATGGTACTAGCTAATTTTATTAATGTCCAAAGGTGGCTTGTTATCACTTGAAACTATAAGGAATTGAATGAAGCATATAGAGAAAGTGCCAATGTCACCTCACACAATCACTCTCACTTTGGGCTAGTGCTTGCTAGCCTCAAGGGGGGATCCCTAGTAAAACTAAAGATTGGAAATTCAAATTCAAAGAAGTGACCAGTGCCTCAAGTCCAATGGGTGTGGAAGAAAAACAAAGAGAATGTTATTTGGGCATGCCATCTGACTGAGGCCCATCAACTCAAAATACTATCAAACCACTTACAAAATTCAGTGAACATCTTTGGAATTGGCCACCAAGAAAGTAATCATTTTAATTACCAAAGCTATGAATACAAGTTCTAGTTCATTGGATTAAGTCCCAAGTCCCAAGGGGATGTGAAGTGACTTCTTAGGACCTCTCTCCCAAACCAGTGAGGGATAGATACAATCACACGACTAACAATAGGAGGCACAAATACAAAGTTTCCAATGAACTCTACAATCTGGCATGAAATTGAATAGAATGTGAAATATGGAAGTGGAAGAGCAAGGACTCAAGAATAACTAATCTTTTGTCTTTTATCCTCTCCTTTCTTTATAAGAGTGAGCGGATATATACTAAAAACCTCTTCAATAATAACACAAGACCCTAATAATAAGTGCCACACCTTTTCTGTCAGAGTACAAAAGCTAGGGTCTCCAAGAATGAATATGCCCTGAAAAAGGACAAGTGCGACCAAGCAATCAGCACCTAGGTGGAATAGATAAGCTATGACCCATGTGATAAACTGAGGAGTTATCGTCCAAAGATGGCACATAGTCTCCTCAGTCTCCTCTAAAGCTGGCACATAGTTCAAGGGACCAAACATAGAGACTAAAGCCAGCTAACTTCTCCAAATAAATTGCAGCCAGTATGAGTCAACAACCACTCGTAAAAGTGGCAAAGGTAGACCAAAATAGCAAATTACTGCCATTATCCAATCAGCAACTGTGTCTTCAAGAAAAAATTTAAAAATGCACACGAGGATAAGAAAAGCATGCATTACAAATCCCAAGATATATAGAAAACAAAGTGCTTTTCTTCCAGCCTGTATATCCTATAAAATTTAACCTCATCCTCCTGGAATAAGCACCTAACTCACATGAAATAGTCACAAGATAAAGCCCCGCCAAAACTGATATTTATGTCACCCACAAAAGTACCTTTCCCAGGCTATAATTAAATCTTCAAGTCAGTGAATCATCGTCCTCCTAAGTGCATATCTGGGCATGTGAAACATGAATAACAAGGCTTCACAAAAAGGCATGAACAGTCCCTCAAATCTGCAGGATTTCTTTCAAAAAATGCAGTGATATTCTGCCAACAATCACCGTGCAAAGGTGCCTACAGGAGATAAGAATAACAGATTTGTCTTGAAAAAGATAAACAATCATCTTTATGTTCAATCTGCAGCTATATCACCAAGAAAAGCATAAGTCTAATCCATCTGATCTACTCAAAGAAAACTCCTAGCTGTGCTAGAGCATATCCATTAATCATCCACTACATCTGCACCAATATAGGCCTTCCAAAAGCAGAAAAGCCTTCCAACATAGGCAACTTGCCTTGTTCCAGAAATAACCCAGGACTAGTGCTTCAAGTAAAGGCTTTAAATAAGCATGCAAGAAGACACAATAGGCCTATAGATAGTCTCATGATGGCAGTGCACTGCAATTCTTCTGTCTGTCTCAGATCTGCTGATAAGCTCGTAAAAAAAGTGCCTAAAGCAAACTATAAATACTGGTTTTTCATCTGAATTAAGCATAGGTTTCCCGGGCATTAATGGTCTTAGGTTGGCCACCAAAACCACAACTCAGGTTGGCTAATTTCAACCCAGGACAAACTCAGGTTGTCCCTGCAATTACAAAATACTAATCTTATGCGCAATAATCTCCAAAAGGGACGATTCTGCCTGATAGGAACTTACTGATTTTGAGCAGAGAAATTTTGCTGGGTTAAAGGCCGACCTGGACCTCTGCTAATTCAACTTGAATACGCTAATATGGATGCAGAAATACTCTGCTGGCCTTTAGATCCAATCCACTACACACACTGACACAAATTTGTAGTTGACAAGCATTGGGGAAGCGCTGATCTGAACCTTGGAGGGGTTGCTTACCTTTTAAGCTCTGTCTTAATCATGTAAGTAACCTTAACTCGTGTGCAATTTGAATTAATCCTTCACTGGTTACTTTTAAATTAATTGTAGAACCCTTCATGGTAGCTACAGAGAAGCTGATGACATGACCAAAAGAGTAGGTTAATGGGACTAGAAAATACAATAAGGCACATGCAAAATGTGGGAGTGCCAAGTTTACTCTTGAAAGCTAAAAAATAAGAGATACAAGTAAAAATGAAAGAAAACCGAGCAGAAAAGGGTGATCCAAGAAGGAGCCTAAAGTAATGTAGTCTGCCTCAGATATGCAGATATACTCATAAAAAAAGGTGCCTAAAGTAAGATATAAATACTGTGTTTTCATCTGAATTAAATAGAGGTCGGCCCAGTCATTAATGGTCTCATGTTGGCCCCCAAAACCACAACTCAGGTTGCGTGATTTTAACCCAGGACAAACTCAGGTGGTCCCTGCAACTGCAAAACGCTAATCTTATGTGCAATAATCTCCAAAAAGACAATTTTGTCTGATTGGAACTTGCTGATTTTGAGCAGAGAAATTTTGCTGGGTCAAAGGCTGACCTGGGACTGCAAATTCAACACGAATATGCTGATATGGATGCATAAATACGCTGCTGGCCTGTAGATCCAATCCAGCACATGCACTAACACAAATTTGGTGTTGAGGAATGTTGGGCAAGGGCTGATCTAAACCTTGGGCGGGGGGGGGGAGAATTGTGTCTTAACCATGTAACCATAACTCATGTGCAATTTGATCAGTCCTTGACTGGTGACCTTTTAAATCGATCATAGAACCCTTCATGGCAGGTACAAAGATGGTGATAACATGACCAAAAGAGTAAGTCAATGGGACTAGAAAATACGATTAGTCACATGCAAAATGTGGGAGTGCCAAGGTTAGTCTTAAAAGCTTAAAAGAAAAGATATAAGTGAAAATGAAAGAAAAGCGAGTAAGAAAGGTTAAACAAAGAAGGTAAAAGCCTAGAAATCCCACAATAGATACAAAGGTAGATATAGAGGAGAGAGCAGAGCCATCCATCTCCATCATTCACTGTGAATGTACCAATGCTAATCCTAATCATGTCCACTTGGAAAATCTTGGCATTGAGAATAGCTGGCTGGGTGATCTAATGAGGAGAAACTCAATTGAAGCTCTCCTAACATTTGAGGCCAAAGAGAAAATCTAGTGATGGACCTTTGGTGTCTAGACTTGGGTGCATGTTAGCACTGAAAGAGGGTACATCTCCATGACCTTGTGAATTTGGGTCGTGTCTTAACCGAATGAGAGGATGTGCACTGTCTCACTGACATAGTATCATTTGCGTCCAAGAATGGGGGATTTGCATGGTGCTTAGCGGCCCCAGTGGTTGAGATAGGATGGAAAGAGGTGATCAACTTGATGGGGATTTGGATAGATTTTGCAAGGTTTGTCATTTGTGATTAATCAACTTGTGTATGTAGAGAGATAGATACTTTTGAATTGGATAACAAGGGATTGTCTAGAATCATGTGATAGATAGTGATACATCCCTCGGATCTCATAATATATGGGACACCTGGAGAAGAAGTACTACTTAGTCTCAATCACCTATTAAGGGCACATTTGATAAATCATCCTTGTTGGTGACATATGGTGATCAAACAATCCATAGCTTGTGATAACTAACCCTTAATTGGCAGAATGGAATTGCGAGTGCATCTGGTCAATGGCGCTAGATAAGTTGGGGTAGACAATGAGGCTATCCTTTTGCAAAAAGTGCTCATCGTAAAAGGCCATCTTAGGGTCAAGGGCTTAGGGAGGATATTCAAGTGGCTTGAATACACTATTGGTATATGTTGTCTTTGACCACCCTATTGGTATCCCCTGTAAGAGTTAGGAGGTGATTAGGGGCGTCCAAAGGATACCTAAAAGGAGGGATGCATTGAGTAGAAATGTTGATGCATTGAAGGAGCAAAGAAGTCTCTAAGTGCTAGCACCGCCTCTTCCCGAAGATGTTGGTGGAGGCAATTTCTTTTAAAGAACAAAGGGCCAAATAAGGGTATCTTTCTTGCCCTATAGTTGAATCAACCATGGTGCATACCTCGTGAAGAAAAAAAGGCTAACCTACAAATGTTCCCAATGTTCAAGCTGTGGGCACCATACTTGGTTTGGGAAATGGCTTGTGGGAAGGTTCATTTGCAGTGATCATATGCTAGAGCATGATAAATTGGACATTCTCCACACAAGCCCAATCAATTGGTAGTGGATTAGGTCCCCAAGCCTTGGCTCCATAAAACACAGTAGGTTTGATGATTGTGTCAAAGAGTTGCATCTTTGAGGGAATGTCTGGAGTGTGCATATCAAAACATTTGCGCTTAAGTATGGAGAGAGACCCATACCCCATGTTGAGTTGGTTTAGGGGAGTGATCCACATGCTAACTCTAGGATTGGTGAACTAGAACCCCAAAGTCAGTGTAAGATGTAGTGATATCCACCTCACCCACTTTAAAGAAGAATTGGGAATCTAACAAAATGTTCTTATCTAGTTTGCCAACGTTCACCATCTACTATTGCAAAATTGGCTAGGGTGTCAAGCTACCTTTGTAGGCTCTCAAGGGAGAAGGCTAAAGGGACCACATCATATACAAACAAGAGTAGTGCAATCAAGAAGTGGTGTAACAAGAAACCATCATCAACATGTGTGTACTCCTAAGCTATGCCTCAAACTCATCAATGTAGATCCCAAATAAGCTCAGTGAGAGGGGGCACCCTTGTTTTCCACTAGTGGTGCTTCTCATAATAACGACGATGAGAGATTTAGAGATGCCAATATCACGCAATCTCTTGATTAAGGATTCCCTTGACATCTAATGAAATTCCTTTTGAAAGTTCACAAACCGACAAAAGACTTTGGATGATTATTGTCCAACCTCTATAATAATAACATGAAGGGTATATATGGTCCATCATCTTGTAGTCTTTCTTGAAACCTAGATGCCCCTTAGCTCCGAGTTTGTTTCCCTCCAAGTGCTCTAAAAGCCATGTGTTTAACATTGTAGCAGAAAACTTGACAAAGGTGCACCCAATCAAAATAGTCATGTAGTTATTTGATTAATGTAGATCCTTGATTTGAAAATAGAGTGGATGATATGTTGGGATTATTGAGCACACTGCATCATGAAAGAGATCAACAATATTGAATGCAAGAGAATCAATGTCAAACTTGAGATGTTCATCTTGAAGACCTTGCTTGTCCAATGTTCTACTAGTGCTCGAAATTCGAATAACTCTTTGATATCTCGTGGGGAATGGACTGATAGGAGTTATGCGGAGAGGGAACAATGATTGCAACTTAACTCAACATGTCAGAGGGAGGTGGCACACAAAATATAATAGTGTTAATCAATGTCTAATACAAGAGTGGATTTCTTAGGGAGAAGTTTACACTAGAAGGTTCTAAGGGAGTTGCGAAGGGATACAAGTTAACACGTCCTTGAAGCAAGAAAGTGCAGCTTTTTGCACCTAATGGAGGGTGGGTCATGGGTGAGGACAAATCGAAGATGCCTATGAATGGTATTGCATTCATTGTTGTACCACTAGTTCATGGGATATTTGTCTAGGTTACAAATGGTTTTGTTGTCGAGGTATGAGCCCAAGGCAAATTTTAAAGGACCTTTGATAATATGTTGTAATTAGTTGTGGTTCTATTGAGGGGAGAGAAGTAGGAGAAGCGTAGGATAAGTTGGGAGAGCCGAAAGGCATAGGCATCAACATACTTGATATTGAATTGAACTATAATGGGTTGTCAAATGATCCAGGGGGAGGCATGGAACAACTGTGCTATTTTAGATTTAAAATTGGGATAGAAATGCCCCACCACTCTACAAAAGTGAAAAATCATTGGTTGTAAAATGAAATCCTTTTGATAAATAGCCTTATCACCTTTTTTGTAATTAGAGCTTGGTTTATATCCATCAAATTATTTCTCTGATTAGGCTAATACAAATAATATTCATACTATCGTTTTGTGGATTGTTCCCATGATCAATATAAATGCCAATCAAGGGCGAGGCATGCTGGAACCAAGTTATCCAAAAAGCCTTCTTGTGTAAAAATTGTACAGTAATGAAGGTCATTCGATGTGAGAATTGGATTTCTTGTTTCTTAGAGTAATGTTTTGTATGTTGGTTCCTTGATCTTTCAACATGTATGTTTTTGCTTGTTTCCAATTATTTCTAAAAAGAGAAATATGAAGAGTTGAAGCCATGGATCAATGCTTTTATTATTAAAGTTTATAAGGTTGTATTATGCAAGAAAGAACACCCTAGGATATAAGTAATCCTCTAGACCATCTAGGGACGATACAAATATTACTTCATCTTCAACTAGTACCTTGTGTTACTTTTTTTGCCATACCATATATGTTTTGTATTGTCTTGTTAATAGAACATTGATATTGTGATAATATTTGTTCAACTTAAGATGCATTCATGTTTTTCTGTTAAAGGTAATTTTAGTTCATAGTGGTTAGGGGATGACACTATGAATTTGTTGGATGTGATTTGCTTGCTAATTTATGCATTGATTCACTTTCCCCCGTTTCTAATTGACCTAATCTATCCAATCTTGAAATGTCATATGCTCAATTTTGAATGTCTTTCATAACACCATAATATTGGGGAGGAAGGTTGTTATGCTTTGAGATGGTATTGACAATGTGATGTTTTTTGATGTGTCAATGTTGATTGAATTGCATTTTTAAAGATTTGTATTTGCATTGTTGAACTGGAAACTGACATATTGTATTGGATTATTTGCAAACCAACTTGAAGGAGGGTTTGGATGCAATGTACAAGGATTTTTTGTGGGTACGATTTTGGTTTCAATAGGCAAGCATGATGTGGCAATGAACCTTTGGAAAGGCAAGGTCCATGAATCACATCGTTGTGAATATAGGAAGAGAAAACATTTAAACAAAAATTATGATGACAAGAAAAATTTAGACATGTAAGTTAACTTTCTTTTCCTGATATTTAGTTGTAAGAAATATAGGAGGATTTGAAAGTTTAGTTCTGGACATTTTGTTAAGCTATTGAATAGTACATTTTTTTATATAGGCAATTGTCACAAATATATTTCTCTATTTGTTAAAATTCTATAATGATTGATGTAAAATCCATGTTAACATCATCAGAAGATTAATCTTAAAATAGTTTATGATTTGAAAAAGCTTCATGACATTGGAGATCTACATTATTTAAAGGGATTAGACACTATTCCCTTTGTAAAATGTGTATGCTTTTCAACTTGTTAAAATTTGTTTTTAGGATTTGATACTAACATGAAGTGTTAGCAGTCTTAGGAGGTCACAGGTTCAAATCCAAAGGGGGTAGGGTATGTATACCTCCATAGACTTTAGCAATCAAATCGTTGTGCGGAGGGGGTCTCGTGTCCCACAAACAAAGGGCTTTCATACACATATTTGGTGTCTAGCTTGGTTTACCTTAAAAATGGATTATTATATTTATGTATGTATGTATTATGTGTGGGAAATAACTTTTGTTTCCAACACACCATAAGATCGTTGGTACTATAAATTTGTTGGGATATGATTTGCTTGCTAATTTATGCATTGATTTACTTTCCCCTGTTTCTAATTGACATAATCTATCCAATCTGGAAATGTCATATGCTCAATTTTGAATGCTTTCATAAAGACATAATATTGGGGAGGAAGGTTGTTATTCTCTGAGATGGTATTGACAATGTGATGTTTTTTTTATGTGTCAATGTTGATTGAATTGCATTTTTAAAGATTTATATTTGTATTGTTGAATTGCAAACTGACATATTGTATTGGATTACTTGCAGACCAACTTGAAGGAGGGTTTGGATGCAATGTACACAGCTTTTTAAATTTAAACAAAAAATATGATGACAAGCTTTTTAAATTTAAATAAAAATTATGATGACAAGAAAAATTTAGACATGTAAGTTGACTTTCTTGTCCTAATATTTAGTTGTAAGAAATATAGGAGGATTTGAAAGTTTAGTGCTCGACATTTTGTTAAGCTATTGAATATTACATTTTTTAATATAGGCAATTGTTACATATATATCTATTTGTTAAAATTCTATAATGATTGATGTAAAATCCATGTTAACATTATCAAAAGATTAATTCTAAAATAGTTTGTGATTTGAAAAGACTTCATGACATTGGAGATCTACATTATTTAAAGGGATTAAACATTCTTCTCTTTGTAAAATGGGCATGCTTTTCAATTTGTTAAAAGTTGTTTTCAGGTTTTGATATTAACATTAAGCGTTAGCATTCTTAGGAGGTCACATGATCAAATCCAGAAGGGGTGGGGTATGTATACCTTCGTAGACTTTAGCAATCAAATTGTTGCGCGGAGGGGATCCCTTGTCCCACAACAAAGGGGTCTCATACACCAATTTGGTGTCTGGCTTGGTCCTGACCTTAAAAATGGATTAATATATATATATATATATATATATATATATATATATATATATATATATATATATATATATATATTATTTCCAAGACACCATAAGAAAGATGACACTATAAATTTGTTGGATGTGATTTGTTTGCTAATTTATCGATTGATTCACTTTTCCCTATTTCTAATTGACCTAATCTATTTAATCTTGAAATGTCATATGCTCAATTTTGAATGTCTTTCATAAAGCCATAATATTGGGGAGGAAGGTTGTTATGCTTTGAGATGGTATTGACATTGTGATGTTTTTTGACATCTTGATGTTGATTGAATTGCATTTAAAAAAAAATGTTTTTGCATTGTTGAATTGGAAAGTGACATATTATATTGGATTATTTGCAGACCTACATGAAGGAGGGTTTGGATGCAATGTACAAGGATTTTTTGTGAATACAATTTTGGTTTCAATAGGCAAGCATGACGTGGTAATGAACCTTGGAAATGCAAGGTCCATGAATCACATTGTTGTGATTATAGGAAGAGAAAAAAATTAAACAAAAATTATGATAGACAAGAAAATTTTGGACATGTTAGTTGACTTTCTTGTCTTGATATTTAGTTGTAAGAAATATAGGAGGATTCAAAAGTTTAGTGCTGGACATTTTGTTAAGCCATTGAATATTACCTTTTTTATATAGACATTTGTCACATATATATTTCTCTATTTGTTAAAATTCTATAACGATTGATGTAAAATCCATGTTAACATCATTAAATGATTAATCCTAAAATAGTTTGTGATTTGAAAAGGCTTCATGACATTGAAGATCTACATTATTTAAAGGGATCAAACATTATTCTCTTTGTAAAATATGCAAGCTTTTCAACTTGTTAAAAGTTGCTTTTAGGATTTGATACTAACATCAAGCGTTAACATTCTTAGAATTGCGATAAACTTTTCAAAGATTGGTTTGTGATTCAAAAAGGACTTCCATGACATTGGAGATCTATATTATGTGTTTAGGCTTTAAGGATTTGATATCAACGTTAAGCATTAGCATTCTTAGAATTGTGATAAACTTTCCAAAAATTGGTTTGTGATTCAAAAAAGCTTCCATGACATTGGAGATTTACATTATGTAAAGGTCCTAAACTTTCAACTCATTTATAGTATTTTTAGGATTTATATTATCCATGTAGATAATGAAAGATATTCTAAAATATAGTAGTAATGTTTTTCAAAATTTTGTCATAATTTTTTTGATATTTATGATTTTTAATCTAATTTTTTTATAAAACTTAAAACACATAAACATAATTTAGTTTAATTTTTTTTTGTTTTGAAATAATTAATAAATTTTAATAATTTCAATTTGGCTAACTCAAAATAT
>JASDQU010739425.1:116745-131863 GCA_032191745.1 Picea mariana | reverse complement strand
ACACAAGATATTTATCCTCGAAAAACCCCAAATGGGGGAAAAACCCAACAACCTTTCTTAGACAGATTATGTACAAAAATCTAATCAAACCATAAACCAACAGATAAACCCTAGCATAACGGATAGCTCAAGGTACAAACATAAATACCACTCCAGCTGCAGCAACAACAAAATACCAAGGTAGCAGACCTTTTCCTAGGGTAGCACACAAGAGAGAAATACCAAAAATACTTAACAAAAAGAATCTATGTCACTGCAACTGCTGTGTCACCCTTCCTCAGACTTGCACCTTGTTTCTGTGTAGATGAGTGAGTGAGTGAGTGTGTGTGTTTCCAAATGAGCTAAGACACCTCCTATTTATAATATTGCTGTCCTCTTTGTTGGTTCAACTTCTCTTATGGGAAGGTGTCATTTTTTTATTCTTTTTTCTTTTGGGGCAACTTCTCTTCTAGGGTATTTCCACATATTTTAAATGGTTCTCTTGCTTCCATAATCTTCTTATCATCTAAGAAAGGTCATCTAGGAGGAAAAGTAACTCCCACAACTACCAAAACATCAACACTCCCTTATATCTAGGGAGGTATCTTTCACGATGTCTTCATCAATTAATCCAATGACTACTCTACAATCAGCAGCTGGTATCACACAACTACCATAATGCCATCAGTAGATTGAATCATCTTTCACAGTCTCTGCAATCAAGTAGCACACAAATACTCCTAATGTGAACTGGTAGTATCTATGTAAATCATCTAGTAGCACACAACTACTACAATTCCATTCAATAGAACACAACTGTGTAGATCCATAATAGTACACAACTATTGTTCAATGGTACACAACCACTCCTAGTAGCACACACCTACTGCCATGCTATCTAGCAATCAATTAATAACATAAAACTGCCACCATGTTGTCATGTGTACATAGAAATCAATTAGTAGCACTAGGCTACTACCATGCTATCCAGTAGTCTCTCATGACTATGCAACAATCAACTAGTATCACTAAGCTATTACCATGCCATCATCCATATTCATGATCTGCAATCCACTAGTAGTCATAAGAATACTACCATGCAATCCAATAGTCTCCATAACTATAAAACAATCAACTAGTAGCACTAAGCTACTACCATGCCATCAACCATAGTTATGATCTTTGTGACTATGCAACAATCAACTAGTAGCACACAACTACTACCATGCCATCAACCATATTCATATCCTGTAATCAACTAGAATCTACACAATATACCACCATGCATTCCATTAGTCTCTATGATTATGCAACAATCAACCAATAGCACACAACTACTACCATAACTAGTAAATTTAGGTCATTTTGCGATGTCCATTTCGACGTTCTTGTGACATTATGTCATGGATATTGCGACGAATATCAGCCCCCTCCAAACATTGCTTCATATGCGGTGGCAAGTGCGACGAACCTGAGATATCATCGCAAGAGAGACGACCTAAGGAGGTTGTCGCAAGAGTGATGACCAGTGGAGATCATCGTAAGAACGACACCCTAGGGAGCTCATTGCTAGAGCGATGACCTAGGGTGCTCATCACAAGGGAGACAACCGGAGTATTTCTTGTGACAAACTATTCAAGGATAAGGTATCATCAACGATGACGATAGTTCGTCGCAAGAGAGATGACGAACTATTCAAGGATAAGGTATCATCAACGATGACGATAGTTCGTCGCAAGAGAGATGAAGCATCGATAGTTGCAACAAACTATCAATACTATCAACGATCTTATTCTTGTGACGAACAATTCAAGGATAAGGTATCATCAACGATGACGATAGTTCGTTGCAAGAGAGATGAAGCATCGATAGTTGCAACAAACTATCAATACTATCAATGATCTTATTCGTTGCAAGAGCGAAGACCAGAGTAGTTCTTACGATGAACTATCAATACTATTGATGATCATATCTGTCACAAGAGAGACGACCGGATTAGTTCTTGCGATGAACTATCAATACTATCTGATGATCATATTCATCCCAAGAGAAACTACCAGAGTAGTTCTTGCGATGAAATATCAATACTATCGACGATCGTATTTGTCGCAAGAGCGACGAAATATATCTATTTAAAACAATAATAATAAAGATTAATGATTAACAATATTGTGAATGCCCAAGGATATTCATTCAAATGAGTTATTCTATTTGTATGAGTGTATGGAAATATACCAAATTTTATTCTAATGTTTTCTATGCAGATTAATGATGGTGATTACATGCCAACATCTATCAATATGGTCATTTTGGAGCCCTAACACGACTAAGTAATATTTGTTTTATTGCGTCATTATCCAAATTTTGATTTTTAAGTATTTAAGTTATTTGATTGACTCTTGCACATCCACAAAAATGATCTACCATTTCATCAATTATGGTATCATCCGCCATTGATGCAACTAACATTGTTGAAATTGATGTTTCCTGTACTACTATGGAGGAAGAATTGATTGTATATTAGGTTTTGATATCTAAGGTTATATGGGAATAGCTTTACCTATTACTGGACATGATGAGATTCAATAATGAAGCTTGTATTCAATGGAATCACTACTCCAATAGATGGTATAAGTAGAAAGCTGTAACTACTACTATACATGCTTTGTAATCTCAATGTTGTAACCTTAGACAATGTGGTTGTACTTCACCTATGTCCTAAGCTGAGCACTGTTATAATGGGTTTCATTCATTCCATATTCCAGTACGTTTAAACTAAGCTTATCTCATTATAAGATTGTAACCCTTTACACACTAGTTCCAATCACATAATCTATTCACATAATCTTTACTATGATTGTTTACAAGTAAGTGGAATAATACTATCACAACTAGTTAACAAAGGTTGATATCAAGAAACATAGTATATACGTTATGTAAATAGTAATAGTGCATGATATTCCATAATCAATCACACTCGATATACTAGTACTCTAAACTGATAAAATGGAGTTACTAGTATAGATTCCATGTGCTTCTCTTATTCCTTACCAGTCATTGAGCTATCATGTTCTTCTACTCAGAAGTGGTATCTATATCTCATTCATTTCAAATACTCTACTACATAATTATGGTTATGCTTATACTATGATATCTAGGGGATTACTTATACACAACCACAAAAAACCAAGTTGAAGTATTAGATTAGATGTGTGAATCATATGTTATGATGAACTAAAGGGAATCGTATATGCTACATACTTGGTTGTGGTTCATTAGATAGAATGTTTGTCTGCATAGTGGCCCACAAATGATGGTAATGTAAAAATAAATAAATAAAAGGAACCTTAAGAAGTCATAAAAAGAAGAAAAAAGACAATACATACCTGATCTTTGATATTCTAATGTGTAGAATTGCATTGATGCAACATCTAGAGCATCTGCAAATGCGCGAACTACATATTGTAGTAAATAAAAACATAATTATATTTATTTATTAGTAAAATCCAAAAAATACTTTTAAGACATGTCAATAAATCCTAATAGAAATTAAAACGGACAAGATCGCAAATAGTAAACACCATTGATATTATTTTTTTGTAAAATCCATATGAGAGGAGATTAAATAGTCACACACACACACACACACACATCTAAGATGCGATGACCCAAATAAGCTCCTATTGGTTTCAAGAATAATTTATTGCGACCGTTTGATCTTGGAACAAATCTCCCTCGATCCGAAGGAGCAACAACGAAGTCAACATTGACTATGTTGTTTCTCCGTTGGATTGATAAAGTTTTGCTCCAAGAATAAATGACTCCAATGATTCCCATGGACTATCATAGTGAGACACTATCAGATGCCATCTGTAATTACCCTACTTACGACAAAGAAATGTACTCCATTGTGCAAGCCTTCCACCAATGGAGGCATTACTTTCTCTGGGAGGAGATAGTCATCTACACTAATCATAATCCTCTGTAGTTCATGTAGACACAAGGAAAATTAAATAATGACCTCCATCAGAAGTGGTCCACATACTTGCAACAATTCCATCTCAATATCAAGTATCACACTCGAACCACCAATCACGCTGTTTATTTCCTCAATCGACCTCCAATGGCAGCACTCACCACAGTGTTAAACTCCTGCAGCCATGAGACCTCCAGATTGACCCAACTCTACGAGAGAAAACCTGACTTCGCCACCATGTATCATATGTTGGGCACCAATACAACTGTCATTGATTTCCACCTTCAGGACAAGTTGCTCTACCATTTGGGCCATCTCTGTGTTTCATCAAGTGAGGGAGCGAAGCTGATTTGGGAAGCTCACTATAGTCGGGTGGCATGACACTTCGACGTAGAAAAGACAGTGGCAATGTTGCAACAACATTTCTATTGGTTGTAACTTTGACATGATGTCAACAAGTATATCAAGTCATCCACTGCCTACGCCATAACAAAACCGACTATAAAGAAACAAGGTATGTACACCCCTCTTCCTACTCCTGAAAGGCCCTAGGAATCCATCTCAATGGACTACATGTTAGGTCTTCTTTCAACAAAGCGGGGAAATGACTGTGTTTTGTGGTGGTTGATCATTTTTCCAAGATGGGAATTCTGACTGCCTGCAAGAAGGGCATCACAGCAGAGGACACTACCAAGATCTTCTTTGAACGAGTGTGGGTAGATTTTGGGATTCCCCAAACCATCATCTCATATCAGGATAGTCGGTTCCTCAACACATTATGGTTGAGCCTTTGGTCACTACTGGACACCATGCTCTCCAAATCAACTGCCTTCCACCCCCATACAAATGGACAAACTAAGGTCGTTAACAAGATGATCGTACATGTCTTGCGCATGTACAATTCCAAGCATCCACACACATGGGATAACAATATTCCCTATGTTCAACACAACTACAAAATATCCATACATAGCTCAACCGACCACAACCCCTTTCAGGTGGGGTTGCAATTTCAACCATTGGGTCCCATGGATGTTGCACTACCCCTTGCCTCCACTCAGGAAGAACCATATCATGCTCACATTGAAGAAGATAAAGCCACCCGATTCATTGAAAAAATCAATTACATCTGCCAACATGTTTAGGAGATTTTACAGAAGTCCAATTCCAAGTACAATCAACACCACGATCAATGACAGGTGCCACACAAGTTTCAGGTGTGAGATAAAGTTTGGTTGCACTTGCAGAAAGAACGCCTTACAAGACCCCATCAGAAGCTTCGTCCACTTGGCTATGGAACTTATACCATCACCAAGGCTATGGGTGACAATGTTTTTGAGCTCAAAATTCCCCCTTTCCTTGGCTTGCACCCAATGTTTAATTTGGTCCTCCTTTAACCATGCTTTCCACTATTATTGGACACCTTAGAGGTAGCATAACAATTGACACTGATAGAGATCAACCTAACTTCATGGAACATGCATCCACTGATCAAATCATGGACACACATGTCAAGGGAACTCGACAACATATTTTTTAGCATTATCACGTTATCAAAGAAGGGCAACTCCTGCACCAAGGCATGTGGCTCACACGGGGAAAAATTTAGTAGAAATTTCTTCATCTGATGGGGACGTTCAATGCAATGGAGACCATTGCTTCCTAAAGTGGGAGGATTTATCTAGGTGGATATCAGTGGACACCCACCTATTCCAACTGGCTCACAAACAACTTTCATCTTGCCAGTTTCAGTTTTCATCTTGGCGGTCTTTTTCTAGATTTTCAAGTCCTAAACTTCTGGTGTTGTTTTGAGTCCCTAAACAACTTTTTTTGGGATCAACACACCCATGTTGTACACTGAGTTAGAGTGTGACAAAAAAATGTGTACTCCTCAGATAGACCTTTCCAATGGGATATCGTGCTAAAACAAAGACCATATGCAAAAGTTACGACCCGGGGAAGTTGATGTACCAACTTACCCCAACGAGGCCCACATGAAATTTGGTGCTTCAACTCCTAGGGTTAAGTTTTTGGATGTCTAGGGTTTTGGAATTCATTTTTTGTTTAAAAATTCCATTTGAGCCTCATTGTACTTATCTTCTTGCGAATGAGCATAGCCGTCACATCTCTTCTCTAAGATAAGTTGCCACTATTCTAGCAAGCTTGTTTCAGTCAACATTTTATAGTTTCATCATATTTTTTATTTAATAGAAGTCAAGTTTTATTGTATCTCTGTTATTATTCATTGTATCTCTGTGTTAATATTGTAGATATGTGTTTTTGTTTTGTTCATCTCATAAATCTGGATCACCAATCTAGTTCAGACTTCTATTGTACCTCCAATCACTATCTCATCAAGACAAGTTGTTGTGGATGACCAAATGATGGAGGATTTGCTTGGAGCTTATTATACAATAAATGAAATTATAGAGGCAACTAGTGCAAATCTTTCTGGTGAAGAAGTTTCTATGGTGTAAAGTCTTGTTGGACAGTCATATGTTCCAAAAACTAGTCATGGGCATGTCCACTCTCCTCCCATAATTGATCCGCTAGTGATTGAAGGGGAAATAACTACACCGTTGTTAACTCCACAATAGAGAGGTCAAGAGTGCCAGAATACGGGTTCATCATCCCTACCTAGATTGAGCAATGTGTGGTGAGAACTCCTAAACGCATTCAAGTGGATGAAAGTGGTCTAGTATCACTTGAAGGTAAGTTACATAATCGGACTATTCGTTATCATTCTTATAAAATCATTAAAGAATATTTTGAACCAAAATCCGATGCCGCTAAATGTCAATTATTTTTGGCTCTGCTAGAATTTTGATTGTTGTTGGGAGGATTTTAGGCATTAAAATAGTCAAAAGTTTAGAAACAAGTCATCATATTGTTAGAAACCTTGTGGATGCTTTTCAAAAAATTGGTAAGAAATCTCGTTCCAAAGACCGTAATGCAACCCGACGTGTCTTGTCATAGTCAATTGTTAGCAAGATCACAACAAATCATCATTTTCTCCAACAAACCTCTCATCTCATGAAATGAAATATCAAAACCCTTAGAAATTATTCTAATAGATGAGATAGCCTCCACACAGGTGGTCCAACATATTTGTGGGCCTTCACTAGCAAGCTACCTCATTCTGACATGAAGTTAATTGAAGCAGTTAAGGGACTACTACATGATTTATGGCATGATAACACTAGGCCTTCTTCCAACCAAAAATATGTACTAAAATTGAGAAGGGGATCTAGGGATTGTGCACCCCATATTAAAAAATTTCTTGACATTAAACATATAGAATTGTATGAGAGATTCAGGACAATACATAGTGCACTTAACTTGGGCCAACGATATTTTCATGAATGCAAGCCTTGGTATGTTCAAATAAACACAATTTGTAACACAATTTATTGTAGATATCACATTGAGTATGGGTATTAGTTATTATTATCACACACACACACATATATATTTTCTTGTATTGCATAACACCCTTGTGCATGAATGGTTAGTTATATTTTTAGAATCACTCTCTCCACCTCATCCATAAGTTCTTAATAGATTACTTGACTTTCTTGAGAATCTTTATACATCATTTCATTTGCAGAAGTTTAAAACTTACATAAACATCATGCCTTATACAATAACTCCCCTAGGATCCAAGTCTTTGCAAGTTTAATGGTATTGGTTGTCAAGGCAATGATTTCAAGCAAGTCAGAATTTTAACCACCCTGCAAAAAAAGGGGTGCTACCGGTAGCAACATTTTTTGAAACATGGGTTGATTTTGGTGATTTTGACACAAACATATGGGTATTTTGCACCAAAGTTCTCATTTTGAGGTCATAGTTCTCATTAATTTGGTAACTTTGTTTTCACAGGACCATTGACTTGTCATTCCATTTCTTTTCCTGAATATACCTACAATAGACTTTCCATAGAAGATTCAACTACAATATTTGGGATCTTTGTTTAGTCCAGAAATGATAATCTTGGTATAGGAACTCCTTCAAAAATTATGGTTTGTCTTCCCATATGGGTGACCTAGATAACTAAAGCTATTGGAGTTTATGTAGGAGACATAAATGACTCAAGAAAAACTAGACATCAGAAACAAGATGGTAGTGTTTCTCTAATGGTGCATGTGTTAGAGACATTTGATCTAGATACACATGCATATGCACATGGTCAACAAGAATGGGAGAATGCTATGGCTGATGAGTATAATTTCTTGAAGAAGAATTAAACATGTGATTTAGTTCCTCGATTGCAAGGAAATAATGTAGTGAAATATCAATGGGTCTACAAGACCAAATTCACATCTAAAGGAAGTTTTGAAAGACATAAGACTTGTTTAGTAGCTAAGGGTTTGTCTCAACAAGAAGGAATTGACTATATTGAAACCTTTTCCTCGGTTGCAAAAATGAACTCTATTCAAGTGATTTTTCTATTGCTACTCATTTTGGGTGGGAGGTACATCAAATGGATGTCAAAAGTATTTTTCTACATGGCGATCTCATTGAAGAGATTTATATGGAGAAAACCCCTAGTTTTGAGAAGGATGGTAGTCTTGTGTGTCAACTAAAGAAACCCTTATATGGTTTGAAACAAGCCCTCGTGGCATGGTACGAGAATATTGACAATTTTTTCCTTAATCTCAATTTCCAATGTTGTGAATTATATCGTAGTTTCTATCTATTGCATGTAAATTATGAAACACCAATTGTTGTATTATATGTGGATGACCTTGACATTATTGAAAGAAGTGGTAATTTAATTTTTAGTTTAAAGAAATAGTTAACAAATACATTTGAGATGATTGGACTTGGTCTGTTTCATTGCTTTTTGTGCTCTTACAAATGGATGACAATATCTTTAATTCTCAACCTAAATATGGTTTGAACCTTTTATGCAAGTTCAAAAAGGAAGATTGTAAACCTCATCCTACACCTTATCAATTGAAAGTGAAGCTAACCAAGGAGAGTGAATCTCTTAAATTTTATGCCACACTCTATTGAAAACTTGTTGGTAACCTTATTTATTTAAATCATAGTCAACGTGATATTCCCTTTATTGTCAATGTGGTTTCTCGATTTATGCAAGATCCACTAGAAAGCCACCTTAAAGTCGCAAAGAGAATTGTTCATTATATCAAGGGAACTTACCAACTTGGTATAAAATATTGCAGTGACAAAGTGAACCAATTATTTGGTTACATCGAATTGGATTGGGCTATAGATGGTGACGACAAGGAATCTACATCTAGCTATGTGTTTCGACTTGGCTTCAGACCCATTGTTTGGTCTTGTAAAAACAAGACAATGGTTTCTTTATTGACCACAAAAGTAGAATATCATGGTGTGGTGCATGTTGGCATAAGGGATATGTGGATTCAACTTCTCATGGGAGAATTACTTGGTTTTCTAGGTGATTCATAGATTGTGGTATATTGTGATAACTGGAGTGTGATATGAGTTGCAAAAAAACATGTTGCACACAACAAAATGAAGCATCTTGAGCTTCATGCTCACTATTTGATACAATTAGTACAAGAAAATGTTGTGAATCTTGTCTATTGAAAAATAAATGATCAAGTTTATAATATCTTTATGATGTCTCTCTCAGAAGCTGAGTTTGTGAAACTTCGATCCATACTTGGGTTTTAGGAATTAGATAGTTGAAAATAAACTAAAAGAGTGGAATGAGTGTTCAATTAAGAGGTCAACTAGATGGTTGACTATGCATTCAACTTGGCAAGAATTTATAACATAACAATCAACTAATGCACAAAACAAGGTAGAAATTAAGGAGTTTCTTATGCACCCAAACCAATCTATTTGGAACTCATCTTTCTCACTTCAAGTGAGTTGGTTACATCTTGGTGATATATAATATGGCCCTATGAGTTGATCTAACATATGTGTAAATTGTATTTTGTATGGAAACATTTTGGTTTATTACATTGCTATGTATGTTGAGATTTTCTTGGTTGTGCTTAATTGTTGTAATGTCGTCTTTAGACATCAACACTATCTTGGAACACTGGCTCTTTGATATACTTACTCCTCCAGTTCTCCAACAACATGAAAAGGAGAGTATAGATAAAATGTTGTAAAATAATCAAGATATCCCTCCTCCATGACTAATATAGAGCCTCCTATTCAAATTAAGGAGTCTCTAGAGAGAACATCTCTTGAACATTCATCAAGATTCATCACACTGATTGTAGAAGAAGTCCCAAGATTTTCTAGGAAGACATCCACCCCTATCAGTGCATGAACACAATTGTCAATAAGGATGAGGGGTTCCATACTACATGCCTCAGAGTCTAGGAGGGACACTATGTCTGATGTTGCAGTTGAGGAGACAAAAAAAGTAAGAATCCAAATCTACATAGCAAGTGAGGAAACTGCCAAATGGAAGAATGTTGTGAAGACCTACAACAAAGGAATGATCAAAATTAAGAGGTATAATAAGGTAATGTCCTCACTTAAAGAACAATATGTTATTTTTTGAATTGTACAAGTAGAAACTATTCAACAACTTAGGGTAGATAAAGTAGGTCTATAGAAGATGCTATATAAACATGAAAATGAAGTTGAAGAGAAGGATGCATAAATCAACCAACTAAAAGAATTGAATGTAACATAGGGGAGTATGTAGCTTGCATGATATCTTTTGAGCCACCTGCCATGGTGTATGATTTGTATTTAAACGAGTATTCATACACTTTTCCCCTATTTGGTACCCCATTTTTAACTTGAAAGGGCTATGTGAGATAAATGAATCTCAAATGCAGAAAAATGTTGTAGGAGATAGTGAATAATTAAGGTATTACAATAAGGATGGTAAACCCCACTTAATTACCTATGATTTCAAGAATACTCGTTTGGAGAAACAACCAACAACTAGGGAATAAAACACATATCATCAAGATGCTTTATTTAATTTTTGCTGCATAGGGGAATGCAACCCTTCAATTTGTGGGGAGCCCCTAAATTGTCCTTATTTTATTTGTCCCCGATGATGGGTGGAGTGTCCACTCAAAACGTTGGATGTTTTCATATTTTATACACAATTTGTCTCCAGAAATCTCAAGCAACATTGTCCTTATTTTCTCATCATGTTCCTCTTTAGTAAACCACTATAAGCCCCCAAACATTCTATTTTGGTACCTTATCTATTGCCAATTGATCACATTATAGCCATTTTAGTTTCTCTAGTTCTTGCTTACAAATTGATGTGTTTTGGTAGTTTAAAAAAGTTTGCGTTGGAATATTTGAGTTACAAGTGTTATTGAACTTGAGTGTGTTAATAATAAGTTGTAGAGTGATTTATAAATGTTATTTCTTATATTTGTGGGATTTTATGCTTGTTGCAAAGTCTTCCTTATGAATTTTGTGGGGTCTCCCTTTGCATATTTGCCACAAAACACAATTCAATGACTTAATGAAAGATTTCATCTTTAACCAACATGATACGCAATTCAACCAAATTCCTCAACTTGGGCAACTTGGTAAAAATTGCATGTACAACACAACACATCATTATGAAAGGTTAAGGAAAATGAAATTTGTAGGTTCAATCAATGAAGGAGGAGTGATGGAGATATTAGTTATTAGTTTCCCAGTGGATCTTTTAACTACCAGGAAATGGTTAGTAGTTCTTAGGGAATAATTAGTTGTAGGGTGTATTGGAATTCCATTTAATTTGTTTTGAGGAATTCAAGAACTCCCTAGTACATATAGGGAATTCTGCATCCCACAACAGGTTAGCCATTTGATTAGTATTGGATAGAGCTTGAGAACAAGCACTACAAAGTGATTTGTAATTTTGGAACTTTCCATTAATGAAAAAAATTGTCACTATAAACATTTTTTCAGCACTTGTAGCTAGGGTTTAATAAAGGGATCCATCATCCTCTCATTGAGGAAGGGCCCACTTGGAAGGTAATGCCAATAAATGTGCCTTATTTTTGTTTGCATTTTCATTTTGTTTGTGTGATTTATGTTTTCAATAGTTGTGATTTCTTGTGCCATTTACATTTACTCGCATTCATTTATCTTATGTATTTTCATGTCATTTAAGTTTCTTCATAAAAATTCAGTTTCATACACTTTGTGAATGAATAGTTAGGATAGTTGTTGTTTCCTTAGAATGTTTTTTTAGAGTAGCTTTCTTCATCCAACATGCAATAAGAAATGGTGTTGGATTTCTATGCTAAGGAATTAGATAGTTTGTTTTCATCAACCATGCATAAATAGTTACACAACATTCATAAGTTAACATAGTCGATCTCAATATCTAAAGACCTTGTAATTGCATATACAAAGTACAACACCTCAAAGATCATGCACCTAGATTGATAATTTAAGTGTTTCCATATGAAGTAATAGAATTAATCATTGTTGCAATCCTATGGTTTGCTACATAGCATAGATCAATTAAGCAAGGGAAAGATAGATGATACTTTTTAATTTATGTGATAATATAAATAAAAATAGAGACATGATTACTTAACAATTTTTTAATATTACTTTTAAAGTAAAGAAATTAATACAATTTAAATATTTATAAGTTAAGATGATTTTATAAATAATAATGATAAGGTAATCTTTATAATTAACTCGACTAAGCTTTACATCTTAGTCATTACTTCGTTAAAAATACATCTAAAAACCATTATCTTAAAATTTAAACCATTACCAAGTAAAAATAAATAAATAAAATCTTATATATACATGATTTTTTTAATAACTCTAATTTAATGTTGATTTTAGTAAAAAATAAACCCATAAACATTTTCATAAAGTAGCAAATGATTCGAAAAAAAAAAATTGAAATTTTACATACATCGCCATGGAAGAAAAAAAAAAACATCTACGAAGACATTCAATGAGCATGTGGAGAAAGAATTAAAAATAAAGGAAAAAACACATGAAATATGATTTAAAAAGAGCACTAACCTAGATATCCTTTTATGTGATGCCTTTTCTAGTTCAATATATAATACACAAGTGGAAATCATGACATTTTGCAATGGAAATTATAAGACTTTTTAATAAAAGGATACATTTTCTAGTTGAATATATAATACACAACAAGTGGGAATAATGACATTTTGCAAGTGGAAAGTATAATATTTTAAAATAGAATAGARATTTTTTAATAAAAAGTTTGCATAATGTTTGATGTTTGCCAACATTGAACATATTCAAGTATATACAAGCATATACAAAAGTACACCCTCCCATACACAGAAGCATACCCTCCCATATACAGAAGCATATTCAAGTATATATAAGTATTGAACATATGCTTTTGTATATATAAGCATATGATACGCATTCTCATCATAACATTTTAACCTCTATAGTAAATGTATCCTTCTAATTAACTCATGAGTGAAGCTCTTTTAATTGTAAGTCATTTTTTTCTTTAATTTTAGGTGTAATGTAGAAAGCCTAGCAAAATTTTCCAACATCCTCAACTCCAAAATAATGCTCACTTATGTTTAAATAAAATAAAGTAATCATGATTAAAACTCATTTTAAAAAGGTATAAAAATTGTTGTTAGAAAGCTTACTTTATTTTTTCTTTTTTATTAAAAAGGGAAAATTGATTCTTCGGAACGAGTTCCATCACATAATTCCATCATCCTTAGTTATGCAGGTAGCATGAAGACAAGGAAATGGAGAGGGAAATTGATGCAGAGGTTAACATATGCAAACTAAAAATGTATCATAATTAAGAAATGAAGGAGGGTTTACTAAAACTTAGGTGTAGGGAGGAAAACACAATTGGAAAAATTTACAATAGAGGACAATCTTCCACTTGGATGGACATGAAGTAATCCAATTTTTGAATTCCTTTAACCAGATTCTAATCACTTATTAGAAATCCCTTGCTTTTCAATCATTTCGTTGTTTTTTCTTTAAGTTATCTTAAAAACAATTTGGTTTCTAAGAAAAAAAATACTCATAAGCATGTCCTATTTTTTGACAAGGGAACAAAATTGACTTGGTAAAATATTAATGATTAGAAATAAAAAGAACTTGATATCTGGAAAAGATTTGTTGTATTTTTTAAAATGTAAAAAGCATGGCCATGGAAAAATGATGAGTTTGGTTCATCCTTGCAAACAAAGTTAAAGTACTTTTCATGTGCACACTACGGTTTAAATATATTATACTAGCAAGGGTTCAAATAGCGTCTTCTAATGTCAACAAGTAGTAGTAGGTCAACTTGAAGTATTTTTAAAGAAAATTTACTTTGTTTTTGAACTAGTGTTGAAGGGAATTTAGATAAGGGTTACTCAAATCCATCAACAAAGGATTGACACTTTGCTGATAGAGGAGAGGAAAATATTAGTCTTCTTTCCTTATCTAAGGCTAATGCAAACATAAAAATATTCAAGTGAAGGACAGAGAAATTCCTATGAATAGATTTTAGGTCATTTGATTTGTTTGTCAAATAGGAGGAAGAGATTTCAACATCAAAACTCCTTAGACATCTATACACATTCAAATGACAACACCTTTATTCTTTCTTTGGAGAATTATATTCTACAAAATAAATTCAAATTGCATATGAATCTCTAATGTAAACATAAATACAATTTAATGAATTAGACTACACAAATAAACCATGAGCATATATGAATTCATATAACACCAAATAGGGGAGGGGGAAGGAAGATATATATGCATTTTTTTGGCTCTATGATAGACCCAGGGTTCGTAAAAGGTGTCCAACAAAAACCTGATGTAATCTAGTGTGCCAACATATTCAACCTTCTTAAAAGAAGGAGGTCTATCATAGTTTCCATGTGAATAATATATAGATAATTACATATTTAGTGGGGGGTCTTATTACCTTAGTTATCCCTTTAATCACATTCATTAAGACTAATAGAATTAACAATAAACACAATAAAGAAAACAAGATATAGATCATTCAAATACATCACAAAAACATATACATGAGCAAAATTATTATCCATTGAATTAGTAGATCAAGCATTACATAACAACTCATGTGCATAACTCATAACAAAGCATATGTCTTACATCAACTCCAACATCAAATAACTCAAATAACTAACAACTTCTCTTTAGACACATTACAATTCTCTCTCTCTCTCTCTCTCTCTCTCTCTCTCTCTC